>JBBJLS010018000.1:0-35743 GCA_037577275.1 Bryconaethiops microstoma
GCAGATGTAATAAACTGACTTCTGATTATTATAGCAAAATACAGTCGTTTGTACTTTTTTGAGTGCTTCTCTCACCTTAGGTCAGCGCTTTTGCCGCGACACTGGTTCGAGATGATAGAAAAGCAACAGCAGCTTAAACAACCACTTGTTACAACCAAGGTATGCAGAAAACCATATCTGAATGCACAACACGTCGAACATTGAAGCAGGCTCACCAAAATTGGGCAATACAAGATTAGCCTGGACTGGTCTCGACTGGTCTCTATTTCAACTGCAACATTCAGGTAGGGTCAGAATTTGGTGTAAACAACATGAAAGCATGGATCCAGCATGTCTTGTATCATCGATCCAGGCTGGTGGTGGTGGTGTAATGGTGTGGCGGATGTTTTTTCAGCACACTCTGGGCCCCTTAGTACCAATTAAATGTCTTTTAAATGCCGCAGCCTACCTTAGTATTGTTGCTGACCATGTCCATTCCTTTATGTTCACAGTATACTGCCTTCTGATGGTTACTTCCAGTAGGATAATGCACCATGTCGCAAAGCTCAAATCATCTCAAACTGGGTTCTTGAACATGATAATGTGTTCACTGTACTGCACTGGCCTCCACAGTCAACAGATCTCAATCCAATAGAGCACCTTTGTGGTGAACGGGAGATTCGCATTATGGATGTGCAGCCAACAAATCTGCAGCAACTGCGGGATGCTATCATGTCAAAATGGACCACAATCTCTGAGGAATGTTTCCAACACCTTGTTGAATCTATGTAACGAAGAATTAAGGCCGGTACTAGCAAGGTGTACCTAATAAAGTGGCCGGTGAGTGTATATATATACATACAGTCGATAGGTGTATATGTTATATACCATTTATAGTACTATTACATAATTCATTATTTTTTATTAAATAAAATGTGTCAAAGTCAGGGAAACATGCAACTGAGAGTTCCTCAAGTGGCGGAGTAATGACACTGCAATAACTGCTGCATTCATTATTGATCAGTTACATTTCATTTACAGCATTTAGCAGACGCTTTTATCCAAAGCAACTCCGATTCCCTAACTACAGTGGCAGTGTCCCTTGAGCCACTTAGGGTTAAGGGTCTTGCTCAGGAACCCAGTGGTGGTATGCTGAAGGATTCAAACCCACAACTTCTTGGTCCAGCAGCAAGTATCCAACCCACTAGGCCGCCACCACCACAGAGCATCACTTGACCAGCACAGAGAAACTCAATTCCACATACTCTCCTATGATTGAGTGGCTAAAAAGTAAATTGATGGATCTAGAAGGTCTGCTTCCCCTGTCACACACCCATCAGACTCTATAACTCCTCCCCTGTCACTCAGCCATCATACTCTACAGCCCCTCCCCCAAATCCCCCCCTTCAGATTCTATAACTCCTCCTCCGTCACTCACCCATCAGACTCTATAACTCCTCCCCTGTCACTCACCCATCATACTCTACAGCTCCTCCCCATCACACCCCCTTCAGACTCTATAACTCCTCCCCCTGTCAGACCCCATCAGACTCCATAATTCCTCCACCTGTCACTCACCCATCAGACTCTATAACTCCACTCCTATCACTCACCCATCATACTCTACAGCTCCTCCCCATCACCCCCCTTCAGACTCTATAACTCCTCCCCCTGTCAGCCCCCATCAGACTCCATAATTCCTCCACCTGTCACCCACCCATCAGGTCCTATAACTCCTCACCCATCAGACTCTATAACTCCTACCCTGTCACACACACCCCATCAGACTCTATTAATCCTCCACGTCACACACCATCAGACTCTTTAACTCCTGCCCATATCACACCCACAATCAGACTCTATTACTCCTCCCCATCACTAATGCAACAGACTCTATAACTCTTGCCCATCACACACCCACCATCAGACTCTATAACTCCTCCCCTATCACACACACGCCCATCAGACTCTAACTCCTCCCCCTGTCACACACCCACTATCAGATGCTATAACTCTTCCCCATCACTAACACATCAGACTCTCTAGCTCCTCCCCCATCCTCCCCCTTCAGACTCTATAACTCCACCCCCTGTCACCCCTCCATGAGACTCTATAACTCCTCCGCCTGTCACACACTCACACAATAATCTGTGCAATAACCTGCGGCTACTCAGATGTGTAATTTTTTTATAGGGTGGTAAATCATTTCATCATGTACAATATCTTTAATACTTTGTGCAATATTCTTACCATGTGAAATATCTCTACTTATGTTAATACTACTGATCTATTCTTTTCTCTATTACGTGCAATAACAGACTTGGTATAGAGAACAACTTCAAACCACTATTTGTGTTACTAATAAATTACTTAGCAGTAAAGTAATTTTGTGTATATAGCATGTAGTGTATATAGCATATAGTAAGTATATTTTGTACAGAGAATTTTTCTGAATATTTCTTATTTGAGTTCTTATTTGACTTTTTATTTTTGGCTTTATATTTTATATTGTTCTTGTTTCTTTGTCTCTGTGTGTCTACAAGGTTGTGGCACAAGCAATTTCCTCTGGGATCAATAAAGTTTTCTGAATCTGATTGTTGATGTTCTTGGCGAGCAGGTACTCCCTCCCCCCCAGAACTGGACAGAGCTCAAACCTGTTATCAGAATAGGCCACATCCCTTCATCATTCACTTCCATCGATTTCAGATAAAGGATTTCATAGTGAGGGAAACTTGTATGTGGGGTGATCTGGAATTCTGTGGCCGCACTGGGATTATGGTGCTGATGTTGTAAGGCAATGGGCTGAATACAAAGATGCCATGGCTGAGCTGTCTAAAAAAGGGACTTCCATCAAGGCTCCCTCCCAAATGTTGGGAGAAAGTGGATGTAGTCCTTTTCCGAGGTCCTCAAATATAATCTAAAAGTTGCAGAAGAGCCTGTTTTGATCAACTCCATTTAATCAACAATGACAATATAACTTTTGTTGACACTGATAATCCGGACGTGTGTAAGTGTGCAAATGATCTTGGTTGAATAACTAGATAATTCAATCGTTGGTTTATTCAACCGGAACGAATGTTTGTCGTGTTAATTGTATTTAAGGTTTCCTTTATGAAGAGAAGATACTATGTTGATTACTATTTCATTTCGGGCATGTTCACTGTGTTCAGTTCTTGGTTTAACTAACTGTTTTGATAGTTTTGGGTTATATGTGTGTGATAAGGCAGTGTATATGGGAAGCAGACATTTAGAATGGTTCTTATAAAACTAGCAGGGATCCTAGAACTCGCTGTGGCATAGAGCAATGTTAGTGGCAGGGGTTTGCATAAAGATTAACAGGTGGACAGTCAAAATGTGGTTTTTCCTGTATTTCTAGTGGTTTTGAATTGGGTTTTATGTTTCACATCCTAACCATATATCCTTCTTAGATGAAAGGTAATCTCAGTTTCATAACCTGGAATGTCATAGGGCTGAAGTATCCAATCTAAAGGACGAAAGTCTTTGCTCACCCTCAGCTGGGTGCAGGGATCATTTCTCTTCAGGAGATCCACCTGCATGGAGAACTGTCAAATGCTAGACAGGACAGTTATTTCGTTCCAATTTTAAAGCAAAGGCAAAGAGTAGGCAGTCCTTGTTGATGGGAATTAACCATTTCAATCCTCTAACATTCTGACAAAAATTCTGACTTTCTGACTTTTTTACTATTGTCACAGGTAAACTTGTCAACAAGTCTGTTACTCTGGCAAATCTGTACACTACCAATGTTGATATTGGCCAGTTTTCAAGATTTTTCTCCCAATTATCTGACATAAATTTCCCCTTATTCCAGGAGGAGACTTTAACTGTTTTTTTAGAAATCGCACATCCTCTAAACCTACCATACTTAGTAACTCTCCCACTTATACTAAATAATTTCTGACTGATCTCAGTCTTTATCGATAGCTCATTCATTTCAAGTCTTAAATCATGTTGGTACAAAGCTATAACTATTTCATATCATGTGTCTCTGTTTCTTCATTTGGAATTTTAGAGGCTAAACAAACTAGAAGGAACTGGAGATAAGACTCATTGCAATTAAAGGATGAGGATTTTGTCTCATCAATACTTTCTTAGATATGAATACAACAGAAGAAGTTCTGAATACGACAGTTTGGGAGGCTATGAATGCTTATTTAAGAGGTGAAATCATTTATTTTTTATCTTAGAAAATGAAGTGAAAATGAAATTAAGCAGAAAGGAATTGAAAAGACCAATAACATAAAACAAACAGACAATCAATATTCAACCCAGCCCTCCTCAGAACTGTACAAAAGACAATTAAACTTTCAGATGAAATTAAACCTTCTCCCTTATCACCAAACTGAGAGCCAGTTGCTTTGGACAAGAAGTACATATTATGAATATGGTTCCAGGACATGGAAGCTTTTGGCTGGTCAGTAACATGGCCTGAGAGCAAAACAGCTTATCACTGGAACTGGCACTGAGGACATAACATCTAACCAAAATGCAATTACTAAGATGTTTATGATGTTTTATTCAAACTTATCTACTCCAGATTTTCTGTAGATCTTAGAGTCATGGATTCCTTTTTCAAAAGCCTTAACATCACATCCCTTTCTCAGGACTTCAGAGAAGAATTTGAAGGACCTCTTGCACAGTATGAGATCGTTGCTGCAGTTTCAATGATGCAGTCCATGTGATCTCCTGCGTCCAGCAATATCCTGTGCTGGACAGCTTAATTCCAGAAATCTTTAAAAAAATTCTCAGCAAAATTCGAAGTTCAAGGTTCAAGCTTACTTTATTGTCACCAGCAGCTGTGAACATGTACACAGTGTGGTGCTTCTATTCTGATGTACGTCTGCTAAATGCCATAAACGTGTGATGAGACATTTCTGCCTGGGCCACAGAGCAACACATAGCAAAATTCAGCAAAGTGCAAATTATGACAGCGTAACAGTGTAGTGTGAATGGGATGTAAATCTCAAGTGATGCAGTAAATAGACAAAACAGCAATGTAACAGTAATGTAATGTAACAGTATTGTATGAACAGGATGTAAACCTTCCAGAGTGACCATTATTGCACCATAACTATGATATTGAACAAGAGGCAGTTACAGCATTGAACAAAGTGCCAGTTATGACAAAAAAATACAATAAATAGACAATACAGCAATGAAACAGTATAGTGTGAATCCAAAATTACTAATATGGCACTCTAAGTATAATATAACAAGAAGCAGTTAGCAGCACTGAACCACACTGTGTGACTGTAAATTAGCTCATCAAATAAGAGGATGTAAGTGTGGCCATAAACAGAAGTGCAGGTGCTATTGAAAGTTTTTGGACTTTTTTGATTGTTGCCCTTTCAGAAGGCAGCCAGTCTTGCCACCTCCTCTGTGTAAACTGAGACATCATTGTTTTTGAGAAAACCAGATACCGTCATGTCGTCTGCAAACTTGATGACTTGGTTTGCTGTCTAAAAAAGGGACTTATATCAAGGCTCCCTCGCAAATGTTGGGAGAAAGTGGATGTAGTCCTTTTCAGAGGTCCTCAAATATGATCTAAAAGTTGCAGAAGAGCCTGTGTTGATCAACTCAGTTGAATTAGTTTGGTAGCCTCCATTTAATCAACAATGACAATATAACTTTTGTTGACACTGATAATCCGGACGTGTGTAAGTGTGCAAATGATCTTGGTTGAATAACTAGATAATTCAATCGTTGGTTTATTCAACCGGAACGAATGTTTGTCGTGTTAATTGTATTTAAGGTTTCCTTTATGAAGAGAAGATACTATGTTGATTACTATTTCATTTCGGGCATGTTCACTGTGTTCAGTTCTTGGTTTAACTAACTGTTTTGATAGTTTTGGGTTATATGTGTGTGATAAGGCAGTGTATATGGGAAGCAGACATTTAGAATGGTTCTTATAAAACTAGCAGGGATCCTAGAACTCGCTGTGGCATAGAGCAATGTTAGTGGCAGGGGTTTGCATAAAGATTAACAGGTGGACAGTCAAAATGTGGTTTTTCCTGTATTTCTAGTGGTTTTGAATTGGGTTTTATGTTTCACATCCTAACCATATATCCTTCTTAGATGAAAGGTAATCTCAGTTTCATAACCTGGAATGTCATAGGGCTGAAGTATCCAATCTAAAGGAAGAAAGTCTTTGCTCACCCTCAGCTGGGTGCAGGGATCATTTCTCTTCAGGAGACCCACCTGCATGGAGAACTGTCAAATGCTAGACAGGACAGTTATTTCGTTCCAATTCTAAAGCAAAGGCAAGGAGTAGGCAGTCCTTGTTGATGGGAGCAGTTATGCATCAATAGTGTGAAGAGTTAAGGGTTAAGCTCTGTGGTACTCATATTCTCAGCATGATGATTCTGGAGGTGTTGGTGCTGATGAGAACTGACTGAGGCCTTTCTGTCAAGAAGCCTAAAATCCAGTTTACAAAGGAGGCTTTAAGGCCCTGCCCACTCAGCTTAGTGGACAGTCTCTGTCGAATGATAGTGTTTAATGCTGAGCCGAAGTCGATGAACAGTATCCTTACATGAGAATCTCTCTTGTATAGGTGCATCAGTGACAGGTGTATTGCATTGCATATGGCATCACTGGTAGACCAGTTGGGGTGGTAAACATTCTATATACAGTAACCCCCCACTTTTATGCGGTTCAGTCACGGCTTTAGTCAATAAACAGATTTTTTCTGAGAACCGAACTAATAACTGTTCGCAGAAACTCCCGCACATATGTGGAACCCACAGATATTTGTGGAGCCCACGCATTTTCAAGAGAGCACAAAGAAAGCGCATCTTGGGATGGTGAAATACCCCTGTACTCAGAGGCGGGAGTTTTGAAAGTAGCCAATCCGAGAACGCTATTTATTTCTCCTTACTGCTGATTGGCTGCTGCCCTGTTATGCATATTGCGTGGAGCTATCCCGAGTGTTTCTCTGAGTGTTCTTGTGTTTTTCGTTTTGTTCTTCTTAAAGCCCTGTATTATTATTACTGTATTTTAAATGTATTTATTACTGTATTTACCCTGCTTATACCAAAGGAAATGACAGTGCATACCATAGAAAATGACAGTGCATATTTCAGGGCATATTTAGAGTTTACACTATAAAAATAGGCATTTTTAGCCATTTTTTTACCACATCACATATTCAGGTTTTTTCTCAATTCGCGAGGGCTCTTGGAACGATGGAGGATGAATATCTTGCTTCTGTGAATGTTGAAAAAGCATCTGACAGGGAATTATCTTTTCATGGCTCTTAGGGAAGCTTGGTTTTGGACCTGACTGCTTGGATTAAGTTACTCTATACATTACCACGGGCATCAGTTAACTAACAATAATTATTCAGACTACTTTGGCTTGAGCATAAGGTGTCATTACATGGAAATAATCTTCTTATTTATTTGACAAACCCAGCCCAGTGTTTCTACAGCCCAGCTTCTTACTTTGCAGGACTTTAGTCAGGTTTTGAGACACAATCTCTACTTGAACAACAGTGAGTTTCTTTCAATTAAAAAGGTAATTTTGGGGCAAATTTTTCCCACTAAAATGTGTAAAGAACCAGTTTAAATATTTACGGGGTTTTATTCGTAGAGAATTAAAAACTATTCATAATTAATTTCCTAGGTATGCATGATAAAATGAACAGATTATTTCCAAATGGTCACCCTTATCCTCATCCTTTTAATTAAAATGGCCAGACTACATTTCTGTACCTATTTCAGCGCATTCCAGTTCTTATACCCAAGTTATTTTCAAGGCTCTTGACTCATTACCTATTTCCTATACTTGGAGCAGTAAGCACCCTCAGTTTCGGAAGGTGTTCCTTCAGAGACCTTGGCAGTCATTCCCTAATCTTCAATACTATTACTGGGCAGCCGATATCCACAGAATGCTATACTGGAAGCTGTTTCATCTTAATCCTTCATTCCTTCTGGTTCATGATGGAGGTCTGCGCGAGTGCCCCTGCATCCCTTCATCCACACTTACAGTTCTGTGCAAAAGTCTTTGTATAAAGCCATTTTTCTCAGCGTGTGATAAAGTGTCTTTCTGCTAGCAAAGTTAACTTAAAATAAATGCAAATAAAGAAGAAAGCAGTAAAAAGTATCAAATCAAGATTTGTTGTGTTTGTAAAAAAGTAGTTGATATTGTGTGAGTTGGTGAGGAGAACACAGGTTCAGGTCCAAATTTCTCCTCGGTTCCTCCAGCCGTTGTTCAGATTTGTGAAAATCAGGAGCTCCTGATTTAATTTAATGAAGGACTGATTGGGTCAAACCAGGTTTCTGATGGAAACTACAAGTAATACTGGACTTCCACAAGAATCTTGTATATGTAGTAAAACATTTGTGAAAAAACATTCTCTAGTCATCTAAACAGTTTTTAAATATTATTTTTGCAGGAGCCTAAGACTTGTGTATAGTACTGTATGTGCTGCACTCCCACTTGGCTCTGGTGTGCCCAACAGTAATTTAGTGATGAATTATTCACTTCAAATTTGGGCACAATTTAAGAAAAACTTTGGATTGCAAGGTTTCCCACTTAAGAGCCTGATAACAGCCAATCATCTCCAATCACCCCTTCCAGACCCAATGGTACTTTTCAGACTTGGCACAACAAAGGCCTGAAATGCACTGCAGATTTGTTTGTTAATGATCAGTTTGCCAGTTTTTCTCAGTTGAAGGAATCTGTTGCCATTTCCAACACCCACTTTTACAATTCGGACACTTTGTCCAACAACAGATGCCTCAGTTTCCCTGCAAGCCCCCAAATAACCCCGTTGATACATTTCTCACCATAGTCCCCAAATTAAAACGTGTTGTGTATAAAATAAAATCTAATTGCTAGACTTAATTGCCTCTCTGTGATGATTATTAAAATTGAATGTGGACATGACTTAAACTGTACCTTTACTGAGGGCAAGGGGGGGCTTATTTCTTGACCTTCTACACTCCCCTCCATGTGGTTTCGACGTGCATTTCTGCCTTTTATGCATATTTGTTTTTCTAATGACTAGAAAAATGAAAAATGAATATGTAGCAGTGTAGATTATTATATGTGGAAAAACCCCCAAAGCACGTCTCTCCTTCACATGGACTACGCTCTGGACAGCTGTCTTCAACCACTCAAATCCTCCAACTGCCTTTTTGGCATTGCTGAAAACTCAGAGTTGTCTAAGAAAAATGTATGATGCTTGCTTTCACCTCTTTATTAGCATGACATGCCATTTTACTCAAATAGAAGAAGTCATATTCTCCTTCCCACTCACATTGGATCAGAGACATTATGTGCTGTTTAAACCTCTAAAAAAGTTGATACACAACTCGGGGAACTGAGAAGAAATTTTTCAATATATGACATTCTTTGGAAAATCCTTTACTTATTTCAGTAGTGAAAACAAAATATTTACATTTATTGTCTCTATTGTTATTTTCCTGACTAATAAGAACATGTACTTTAACCATATTTGTGTGTACCTTCTAGTCACCCATTCTAGTTCTTTTTAATTTAATTGTTCGTGTTTGGTTGATTGTAATTTCCTTATGACATTTAACCTTAAATTCCTTGTTTGTGTTTATTGGGTTTGTGTTTTTGGGGGAGGATGGGTAGGATGGAGTTTTGCACAAGGAGGATTAGGAAAACAAGAAATTTCTCTTTTTGTAGATTTTCTGATGCCAAATAAAAAGACTTTTGCTAAATGTTTAATAGATTTTGCTAAATGAATAACAGATGTGCAGAATAAGGACATGAACACACCAAGTAAAGTTTACTGTTTAGCCATTACAAGTTCAGTTCTTGAGCTGTTTTTTTTACTTTCTTCCACCTCTTATGTTCAGAGTATGACACACACATTATAGTGTTTAATTGTTTGGAGGTGGCACAGTTGTCAGTGGAATGCAGAGTCATGGGTTTTGTCTGTTTGTGTTGTTTTCTGGTTTGTTTTGAGATGGTGGAGGAGCTCAGTGCTATTTTAGCACCTTTAGCAAGTCTGAGATGTTAAAACAGTTCTTTCAGACTTCATTTTATAAACCTTTGAAGAGCGCAGGCTGTAATCTGGATTAACTCCTCAGATTACAGAAATCAGGTACTTGTAATTACAGCAGGATACCTCTGAAAGTATGTGTAATCAGATTACATCTTATTGCAGGATTACTCTTTTTAATTACGTAATTCATTAGACAACATCAATAAATCAGTAGATTCATTTATAATTAACTGAGTGAGCACATAAATGGTGTAATATCTGTGTCACTCTGAGAACCCAGAACATCTATATCTGGGTTGGGGATAAAGATAGAAGGGGCGGAGCTTAATTAATGTATCTACCACTTATAAAATCAATTAACCAATTATGAATTAAACTTATGGAGTCAGATCAGAGGCTGTCTTACATTAATCACATTAAATTAGACCTTTAAATGAATCTAATCTTACTGATTATGTCTGTTTGGTAATCTACTAGCTCTGCCCTTCAGGAGAAAGGGGCTCTGATCTTCTGAGCTGCTCCACATCTCCTGCTCTTGCTGATTTGCTGCTAAAATAATGAGACGAACTGAAATTGTCCCAGAAACACAAGATGGTCTTCGGCCTATAAATGCGCAGCTTTTGCATATCCTTCAGTATTAGCGTTAGCATGCAATTAGTGCTGCAGTGCGGCGCCACAAGCGCTCCTTGGATTTCTGCTGTAGCCTAGTGTAATATGCACACACACACACACACACACACACACACACACACACACACACACTTCAGAAGCAGGTTTTCACCCAAAGGACACCATGTTTTTCCTCATGGTTTAGAAATAGGTCGACACTAGCATGACCAGATATGGCCCTGCGTCCTCGCTGACGGCCTGTCAGCCGAATGCAACACCCAGCGGAACCTCACGAGGAAATAAGACAAACAAACCTCCAGCTGGAGTCGTCCATGCGTCCTCTAATACAACATCATTTACATTAGCAGCTAGTTACCGCTGCTGAAAAGGCTAATAACACTCAGTCCTAACGAACACGGCTGCGCCGCTGATGAATGAGCAGGGTTCATATGCGCTCACCTCATTTGTCAACTTCAGAACAAATTAATGAAATAATTTTGCTTCTCGTGCGCACCCAACTATTTCTTCAACCACTGCGCTAGCATAACTGATCTTCCTGCTCATTTACTAAACACCATTAAAGCAAACACCATTAAAGCAATGCTAATCTCATTTATTTCTTAGACCCACATTTGTCCAAAATCCTCAGCAGTTTTCTCTTTTCAGCTAGTCGGGCAGTCAACATGTTTTGGATCTACGGTTCTGTACAGGTGGAATATTCCGCAGATCGTTCCAGGTATCAGTATTAAAATTCTGAAATCGTTGTTTGGGAATTCATTATGCTGGATCAGGGAAAGCAAGGGAAAAACAAACATTTTTCCATTACAAACAAAGATTTGTACCTGAACCATACACGATAGTATGGCCAAAAGTGGGCAGCAGCTGAGCTGATTGTTTACAGGATTAAATGATCATTGCATGGCTAAATATTGCAGAGAAAAAAAAAACTCAAACAAGAATATAAAAAATAAAAGACCGCAACAAAAGTGGCATTGACAGAAAAACTTTCCAATGGTATGAGTCCATGCACAAGGTTTTGGAAAACAACCAGCCAGAAACTATGGGGGCAGATATACACTGGAAAGTCAAAGCGTCACAGCACGGTTCCTGTATGCCCATGGAAAAGTGAATGAAGAGATTTCATTTGGACTTTTTACATGTAAATATATCATGATGGATCAGTGTACCAGTCAGGTATCAGTCTTCAAATCTGCCCCTCTGTTTGCTGTTACATTTTTTACTTTACACCAATTTAACCTGGTAGCATCAGTTCACCCTGTTTTATGAGTTTTAGTTATGAAAAGTTAACACTGATACAAACTTTCATGCCCATGATTTATGGAACAGGCACCCCTGCAAACTTATAGTTACTTGATTAAAAGAAAGACTCAGAACATCACATTATCGATCAAATTCTTGGTGTTTTTACCAGACTATTCCTTTAGAATCTGTAAGGCGGTGAGAGCTGGTAATTATTTGCACCTTTTCACATGCTGTAGCGCTATGATCACTGATAGAAGTGTGATTACGTCTTGATGGGAAAAATCACAAGTCTGAGATTCAGCTCTGCGTAATCACTTTGGCTCAAAAATCCACACAAACAGGATCAAAGAAGAGTCCGTCTGCCGTCGACTTTCATCTCTGCCTGCGAAGCCTTGTCAGAGGAGTGCAGTAGGAACTCTACCCAACATCAGCTGCTTTAATATTTAAAGCACGTGGACGAGTGGATCATTTGTTTCCAGACGGTCGGCTTAAACTTGGGGTTTGAAGCTGCTGTTTTATTCCCTATAAGTGTGTGTGTTTTACACAAGCAGAATTTCAGTTTATGAAGTTAAATTGCACGTAATGGCGTTATAGATTTGGGTTTTGTGTATCCCACTGGCTTCACAAGAATTTAAACTACTTTATTATTTATGTTTGAATCGACATCCTGTTTCTTTCATTCAGTGTCAAACTGAGTGCTGCTATACCATTTTAGCCCTGAGTTTTCTCTGTCATATTTCTGAGATATGTGACAAACTGCACCCCCACCACCCCTCCTTTTGGCTAAAAACCTGTGTGTGCACCCGTGAAGACCGCCCATGTAGTGTGGATGCTCAGTGGCGTTATGTTCCCACACTGTGAAAGGCCTTGATATCACACTGATGGCTGCATTAGTGAGCTTAATGGTGGATTGAACTTACCAATATGTGATCAAAAACCAGGACAGCCTCTGCCAGTCTAATAGCCTTATAACACTGTCTGCGCAAAGAGAAGATAATCAAATGGTTTTTATTTAGTTCTCAATGTTCCAGTTGAGTATGTTAATGGTTTTATGTTCCAGTTAAGTACATGCCAGGTAAGTGTAACAGGTGAATATTAAAGTTTAATATTCAAGGTGATTGTTACAAGTGAGTAATAAGGTTAAAATCCCAGGAAAGTGTTACAGGTGAGTATTAAGGTCAATATTCCAGGTGAGCATAACAGGTGAGTATTAAGGTTAGTATTATAGGTGAGTGTAACAGGTGAGTATTAAGGTTAGTATTATAGGTGAGTGTTACAGGTGAGTATTAAAGTCAATATTCCAGGTGTGCGTAACAGGTGAATATTAAGGTGGATAGTTAAAATGAGTTTAACAGGTGAGTCTATTGAGGTGAATATTCCAGGTGAGTGTTACAGGTATTAAGATCAGGTCAGTCCAAGTCCAGGTCAGTGTTTCATATGGGTATTAAGGTGATTATTTCAGGAGATCTGATGTTCTGTTAAAGCCACTCTGTTTTTACTCCTAGTTAGTGTGTGTGTGTGTGTGTGTGTGTGTGTGTGTGTGTGTATGTGTGTTTGTGTGTGTGTGTGTTACACTTGAATTCCAGTTTATGAAGTCAAAATGCAGTTAATGGTGATACATTTTTGGCTCTGTGTCTCCCGCCGATTCACACAAATTTGCTACTATATTCTTATATATTACTGCTTTATTATTTATGTTTGGATCGACATCCTGTCTTTCATTCAGTGTAAAGCTGAGTGCTGCTATACCATTTTAGCCCCGATTTTTTTGGGACAAACTTCCCACTCTGTGAGAGGCCCTGATAACACACTGAAATCTGAAACAGGTGAGTAATTCAAGTAAATGTTACAGGAGATTATGAGCAGGTGAGTGTAAAACATAATTAACTGTTTTTCATGTTATTCAAACCTGTTTGGGAACCGGGAAATAGGTAAATCTTGGTTTATAAAATAAAGAAATGCTTCTGAAATACAACCATCATCAACCAGCACATAACACCAAGCACACAGAGAGATACAATCTCATACGAAGCAACACACACACATACACACACACACACACACACACACACACACACACACACACACACATATTTATTTAATAAAATGACATGCTTCAAAAGACTGCTTTTACTTAATTCAGGGGACTTTTGATTTATTATTTAACACTGATTAATTATAATTTGTATAATTAATGAATTTTATTGAAAAAAGAACCTTTGAGCACAAGGTGAATACTGCAGGTGAATAAAGTGCAATGAAGCATCCGGTGATGGTCTGTGGATGAACCGATGAACATTGGTGGAGGAGTTCAGGATTGAGATTTTCGGCTAAAAACAGATGAAATAAACAGGCTGCGACGCCCGGGACTGTGGGTAATAAGGAGGCTCCGCCTTGTTCTGACCCCATTTTAGAGCGGAGGATTTGTGTGAGTGGATTATGATGCAGGAGAAGAGAAGGAACATCTGCGGCACAACTCCAGTGTAGATCTTTTAGTGGGGTAACACACACACACACACACACACACACACACACACACACACACATACACACACCCCATGATTCTATCATTGCTTTTTTGCACTTGTGTTGTTTGTTTTGCTGTTTGTAAACAATAAATATCTTCAGTCACAAACACAGGACTCCAGAGACTTACTGGTACATACGCGAGATGCTCTGCATTAGTTCTGTTTCAGATTCAAGATTCAAGATTCTTCATTTGTCGCGTTACATAGTTAGACAAATACAACATGTAGTGAAATGAGCCTGTGAGTCGCCCCTTAAAACAGTACAACTAGCAGTCTGGGGGTTTGAATCCCAGGACTGCTACTGGCACCACTGAGGTACCCTTGAGCAAGGTACCGTCCCCACACACTGCTGTCTGGGCACTACGTCACTGGCAGCCAACTGCTTCACATGGTGAATGAGTTCAATGCAGAAGAAGAATTTCACATTGTTCACACTATGTGTTGTGCTGTGGTGTGTTCACACATGATCATAAGGGGCCGCTTTAGTAGCGATTTGTGGGTTGACCTGAGGGTCCCAGGTTGAGTGTGTTGGGGTCAGCTTATTCAAAAATTTTGCAGTATATCAAACATTGTAGAACTGATTGTGTTCTGGTTGAAAAACTAGTATTTTTGTGGCTCCGTCAGGTGGGTGTGGGTGGTAAAAACCCAGACCCACACATCACTACTTGGTAGTCAAATGCATCTCCAGTCAGTCAGACTGAAATACAATCAACATGTGGTGAATTTTTCAAATTAGCTCATGTACAACCAGTCACCTGCCCTTCTCCTCATTTCTCAGTTCTATTCAAAAGAAATGAAGAGTCACTGTTTACAAGAAGAAGCGGTTAAGAATAATTATCCTCCTGTGTTATATTTTCAGCTGTGTAATAAAACTCAGAGAATAAACTCATTTCAGGAGACAAACTGAAAGAGCAGTGATGCTGCATTAAGTGGCCTGGTTTCTTCCATAAGCAAAACAGCAGAGGGCATCATCACAGTCCTGGCAGGAGTTGGTTCTGAAATGTGTCTTAGAGAGTCATAACAAGTGACTGGAATGTGTCTCAGACGTCCTCCAGAAGTGGATCTGATTTCAATCTGTTTTAAATGCATTTTGTCTGTGCTCACATAGTCCTCATACTCTTGAAATGCTTGATTATGTATTAATTGGGTCATTGTGTCAGACAGTCACTGTCACACAAATCTCCTGCTTACTATAATCACCATGTCTTTCAGAATCCTCCCTTATTTATAGCTGTCCATGTTTCTGTGCAGTGGATTTATAAGTCCAATGGGAAATGACTGTCAATCAACCTAAATGCTGGTAGTGAGAATATCATTCCCTCACAGCGAAGAACATCCAGCCTTTCAGAAAACATTCACACTGTCCTGTTATTAAAAGTTATTAAATACTTAGCAGGAAGTTGCTTGCAATAAATAAACCACCCTTGTGTGTTTGATTACCAGTAGACCACTGCAGAACCCACACTCTTACTGGGCAATAAATATACACACGGCTCCAGTTAAAAGTGTGTACTCATTTTAAGTATTGCAAAATTTGATTAGATTGACAGATTAGATCTTGAAATATTTATAAACAATGTAGTTTAAAAAATCTTTTCTCCAATATTTTTTTATTATTATTATTACTAAATGGGTAGTTGTGTTTTTTGACTGTAATTGAGACGCAGAGCTAAAACATATGCATATCTTTAATAAGTGGAACCTTTGTTCTCTTTTAGTCAGGATTGTTTTTGGCGGGCGGAGCCTAAAAGCTCCATTAGTCAGAAGGCCAGTGTTCCATTTATTTATGGCAACAATAATAATAGTAGATATTAAATTACAACAACACTAACAAAACAACAACTATAATAATTAAAATATACAACCAAAAGTACCAAATCCAACCATTTTCTATGAGCAGGTGTGCCCAAACTGAACGATTGTCCTCCAAAGACTGTGGCTGAAAATTAATGTGTAGTCTAGCTCTTATTCCACCATTTTGATTGATGTAAACTGAAATGTTCATTAAGTTGCTAACAAGCTAACAAGCTAAGCTAACAGAGGAATAACTGAGCTGTAAAGGATGAGGAACAATTACAGAACAAGAGTCGCTGCTGTTTATTGGATGCATCACTGTCAGTGACTCTAATGAACCATCACTGTGTGTGTGTGTGTGTGTGTGTGTGTGTGTTTGTGTGTGTGCGTGCATGTGCGTGTATTCTTTAGCTAAAGAGGAAGAATAAATAGCTGCACTATTTTAACACATTGTGTGGGAGGCACTTCGGTAATGACTAACGTCAGGAGTGGACGCACGTTCTTAAAGGGTCAGTTTCTCACAAGTAGAACTATAAAGGTCAAAGGATCACACTGTAAAGAAGTGAATTGTATGTTACTATAGTTACGCAGCGCCAGCATTCAGCAGAGCGACCTGCTGTGTATTTTAGTCAGACATTAGTAGGTGTTCCTGATAGAGTGGCCAGGTACGTTCAGCTCAGTGCCTCTCTGCTGTAAAACGGACCAATCAGGACAAAATCACTCATATTTATCATCTAATTAAAGATTCATTTATTAACTCCAGGCTGAGTGGTCTTGTATAAGTGTTTGTGTGTGTGTGTGTGTGTGTGTGTGTGTGTGTGTTGTGAGGAGGGGGGCACTGCCAGTCTTGTTTGTTTGAAAGCACTAATAAAGTAAACAGATCCTGGAATCAGCTGGGATTTAATGTTGGAAATAAAATGTTATTATAGGCGAACACATTTTAAGAGCCATCATCTGACACTTCAAAAATGAGCGAGAGGAGATCCGGACGTGATCAGAGTGATTGAAACACGCACACGCACGCACACACACACACACACACACACACACACACACTATGCTAATCGGCCTGCCCACATTCACATCTGCTGTTTTTCATTTGAGGGAAGATTTCAACCTCAGAACTGCAGGAAAGAGAGATTTATAAGAGCTTAATGAATCTGTAACGAGTTCAGAAACGTAAGGGCTTTTCATTAAGACACAGTTCAAGAGCAGAACGGCTCATTTACGACTGAGGGGGCAGGAATGGAAACACGAGAACAAGCTAATAATCACCTGACCTCAATGATGAACGTCTCTTGCCTTCTGTCATCATTTTTAGTTCAGGCTGATGTTGAGGAGGACTGTAATCCACATTTGATTACGGGACCACTGATCTGCAAATCAGGCCCATGCAGGTCTAACTGCTGGTCACTGTCAGTCCAGATGGTTCTTCTGCTGAATGAGAGCAGAAACAGGGATCTGCCACTGCTTCTTCTTTAGTGAAATTAAAGCAGCTCCAATGGGGTTCAACACAGACGTCACCACCCCAAAACTCCAGAAGACTGAAGCTTGTTTCAAGAAGAAACTCAGACGAAAAGAGAACTCGGTCAGGATGCTTTATACTAGTGAAGAGTTTATGAATGGCAACAAAAGGCAAAGAGTCTATTTTGGGTGGTGTTTTGTGAAGTAGCGCTCAGTAAATGTGTGTGATAATGACAGTGTGTGATATGACTTGAGTGTTGGTAAAAGCTGACAGGCTGAACGAGGGGAAACAGTAATGACTCCATATCTGCTCCAAATCTCAGCCCTTCTTAGATGAAACGATAGAGTGCTCGTTTTCTTTGAGAGTCTCTCGTGGCACTTTGTGCCGGAGGGCTCTTTCGCAGAGTTACTGTGGCAGACCAGCGATATGTGATGAAACCAAGTGTGTGAGTGAGTGTATGTGTGTGTGTCTACAAAAAACTTTCCAAACACTGCTGGGTCATGAATGACCCAGTTCAGTGTGGAAATCTGGATGGGGCTGGTTGCCCTGCCTGGGATTTGAACAGCTGAAACCTAACAATCTCCTCTTCCCTCACTGTCCTTAAATATCACATTCACTGTGGTCTGGCGGTGGGCTGCAGGGCGGATGGAGGGATTTCAGCAGGGTGGAGTGAAGGAGAGAAAAACCAGCTACAGTGCTATCCTCGCTAAGGGCTTTGCTGAAAGTCTCAGTGAAACATCTCAATTAAAAATGATCCACAACCGCTGCCTCAATATTCCTCACAGGGGAGACAGAATATTTGTCCTGGGTGTAGGAACTCTACACCCACTGCCAAGGTTATGCTATCCTTGTTTCCATGCTTACATTACACCTGTTACCATGGTTACAGTACACCCATTTCCATTGCAACCCTACAACTGTTTGCATGCTTACATTTATGTTTACGCTTACGGCATTTAGCAGACGCTCCTATACAGAGTGACTTACATCAGTGCTTAAGTAGTCTACGTCTGTTCTTCATACCAGTAAAGCTATACTAAAATCAACAGATTTTTTGCCAAGTTACTGTCAGCTAAGTTACACACCTTAACAAACCCTGTCAAACGAAAAAAGTCAAAGTTTTATACACAAGTAAGGACACAGCTAAGATTTTTTAAATATAAAGAAAATTATGTATAAAAGATAAATGAGAGGACTGGTTAGTCACCAAGGTGCTTCTTGAAGAGGTGGGTCTTGAGACGATACTTGGAAGACAGCAAGGGACTCCGCAGATCTGATTGCAAGAGGGAGTTTGCTCCACCACTGGGGGGCCAAGACTGAAAAGAGTCTTGATGCATGTCTTCTTCTTTTGAGCATTGGAGGTTCAAGATGAGCAGTGCCTGAAGCTCTAAGAGGACAAGAATGACAGGCTGCTTGATCTGGGTCGGATTCTTCTGATGTTGTAAAGAATGTCCTAAAGAGGTGGTCAACGTGTGACAGGAATGACAGTTCTTCATCTAGCATGAGACCAAGATTTCTTACCTTCTTTGAGGGGACAATAACAGAGTTCTCAAAAGAAACTATGTCAGCCAGAAAGTATAAAATGTGGGTCGAGACCTATGTGAGCCCTGCAGAACACCGGTGGACAATCTTCGCGAGGCAGACTGGGAAGCATGCCATGCTACCTTGTGCCTCCGGTTGTCAAGGTAGGATGCAAACCATTGCCAGGCTATGTCCGATATCCCAAGGCTGGAGAGAGTAGCCAGGAGGATCTGATGGTTAACTCTGTTGAAGGTTGCAGAAAGGTCAGGAAGAATCAGAGCAGTAGACATGTTGGCTGATCTAGCTGCATGAAATTCTTCTGAGACGGCTAGTAGTGCAGTTTCAGTAGAGTGCGCAGCCTTGAACCAGGACTGATGAGGGTCCTGAAGCCTGTTTTTGAGAAACAAAGAGGTTGCATTGGTTATAAACAGCATGTTCCAGGACTTTGGAAAGGAAGGAGAGAAGAGATACTGGTCTGTAGTTGTTGATATCTGAGAATTGGTGTGGCCAGTGCAGACTTGAAAGCAGATAGGTCATGGCCAGTTGTTAAGGAGCCATTGGTGATGTAGGTAATATGTGGGATTAGATTCTAGGATATCATTTGGAGCACAGTCGATGGGATAGGGTAGAGTGGAGACATGGTGGGTTTGCTGGATATGAGGAGCAATGACGCATCCTCGAGAGAGAGAAGTGAGAAGCCAAGAAACTGGGCAGTATTGTCTGGTCTCAGACAGACAGGCGGCTTGATTGGCTGGAAGAATCTACTAATATCATCAATCTTCTCATTGAAGAACACGGTGATGTCTTCTGGTGAGAGAAGCTTACGCTACAAAGAAACACCCTGGACAGGTCGCTAGTCCTTTAGCATCCAGTTTACCTGAAGAGTATGTCTTTGGACTGTGGGAGGAAACTAAAGATCCCGGTAGAAACCCACACAGACAGAAAGCAGAAGGAACCCAGGCCACTGGGAACTGAACCCTTGGCCTTCTTGCTGTGAGAAAAAAGCGCTAATGCCCCAGCACCTTATGCTGCCTGTAATTGTATATTTGGTAAATAAATACATTCTGATTTTGACGTCTTCATGATGTACTTATTCATGTCACATATATTAATCTCTTTTCAGCATCCCATTTGAATGCTGTTGCTTCCATTTTCCCAAACTGACTGGAATGGCTGTGGCTGTACTGAGCGTAACATAGCCCAGAGTGTGCTCAGGGCTGTTTTTAAAGTAGAAAAAACTACAGTAAGTTGCATTCAGCAATCCACAATGTATACAAACAGACAATTGACAAATTAAAGGAATAAACAGCTTTAGTGTCTCAGTAAGATTTCTCAGTAGGGGGAACCAAGATCCTCCAGAAGAGCTTCAGTGCTACAGGTGGTTTTTCAATAATGGTGGTGTTTTGATGATTGTGATGGTGGTTTTCCACTGGCACAAGGAACTGTGTTGAAAAAATGTTTTTCTACTAAAAATAAAGTGACCCATACCCAAGCTGTCTGTGCAAAAAAAAACAACATATACAGTAAACCCCAGACAATCACGGGGGTTACATTCCAAGAGCACCCGCGTATAGTGACCCACTGTGAATTTGTGATGTGGTAAAAAAAAAAGCCTAAAATGCCTTTTTTTATAGTGTAAACCCCCAAATATGTTCCCAAAACACTTTAATTTGTTTTTAAACAGCTTAATACATTACCCTTAAAGAAAATGTAAAAGTAAACCCGTATTTGTACTGTACAGTGTACAGTGAACTGCTGTCTCCCGCGGTGCTAGAATGTAAAATACCCCTGTACCCCTGTATAGACTGTACTGTAATTAATGCAAGCACATTTTCTTTGGTATGCTCTGTCATTTTCTTTGGTATAAGCAGATAAATGAAGTAATAATTTAATTTACAGTAATAAAAATACAGGCCTTTAAGAAGAACAAAACGAAAAACATAAGAACACTCCAGATAGCTCCATGTAGGAAATTCTGCACTGCAGCTGCCAGAGATGCGTCACAGGGCAGTAGCTAATCAGCAGCAAGGAAAAAAAAAAATAACGTTCTCGGATTGGCTACTTTCAAACTTCCTGCCTCTGAGTACAGGGGGTATTTCACCATCCCAAGACATGCTCTCTTTGTGTTCTTTGGACATTACCAAAAAATGTATAGTTATAATTTATATGGAAATGTAGCTGAATTTACATGAATGTTTATGTTACAAAATTCGTAAATATTTTTAACAATTTAGCACAAAAATGCATGAAAAATTCTATACTACCACTAAAAAAGCTGTGACATTCGGGTCTCGTCCACCATGCCCCCTCATCCCTGTGCTGGTTGTTTATGTTTGGGTGCGGTGCTGAGCAGCAAAGGCTCATTTCATTTAGGTGCATCTGATTGCCTGTCACAAAAGCAAAAAAAATAGTATATCTGCGGTTTCCGCGAACAACTATTAATTCAGTTCTAAGAAAAAATCCACGAGAGACTGATGCAGCAAATGCTGAACCACGTATAAGCAGGGGTTTACCATAAATATGTATATATTTATGTATATATATTAGGGCTGGGCAAGTTAATGCATTATCACATTTATAAAATATGTTACAAAACAATTTTTAAATACCTGTAAGTAAAACAAACATGATTTTACGGTGGTCCTAATTCGATGTAATTCTATTAAATTTTTTGTAGTATGGCTAAACTGCTACAGTGTTCAGAATGCACTAGATATCATCCTGGTTTTTTTACTGCTAAAAACCTTTTTTTTTTTTTTTTTACAGCTACAGTACCTTGTTGCAAAATTACCCAATAAGGTAGTTATTCTTCAGTTTGCACATTCTTTGTTGTAAAAACCAATCAGACAAATATCTTTTGTTAAACTTAAACATTAAAGTTAGAATGTCATTGTATCTTGTGGAAATGCAAATAAAAATACAAATATGTAACTGAACAAAAAAAAAAGTCAAGCTGATTTATTTTCAAATAAGGAATAAATGTACTATAAACTCCCAAAGTGACATATGTAACTTTCCCGATCTTTGCCAGTAGGGAGCAGTATTTCAAAAACAAATTAGAAATGTGTTCTGTGGTCCATTTGGTCTGTTTTATATTATAAAACTTGTGGGTTAAAACAACGGAGAGACAAACTAAGAACTCAGAAGCTAATAAAATGTCACGTCGGGCTGGGGAAAGACGCACTTGCAGGAGTCGGTGTGAGATAAAAGTTTAATGAAGTAAATTTCAGTTCTGAAGCTTGCAGAGCTCAAAACAAAAACAAGCTGCATATAAATCCAAACACAAGGAGGTTCCTGGAGGACCTTCTCTCCGCAGCTTTGCTGATCCACTCGTTGCCGGGATCAGTAACAAATGCTCCTTAGTCTAAGAGCCGTACACAAAGGTGGGACAAACCACCGCTTAAACCTGTAGGGGTGAAGGAGGAGAGACACAGGGTGATGAGGTTTACATTAAGAGTCCCAATCTCGAGAGAGACTCACCATGCAGAACTAAGCTACACAGTTTGCTGGAGGAAACTCCCAACTGCCACTTGGGAGAGCCCGATGGCGTTTTGGATTCAACGTCTTTCCACACAGGAGAGTTCCAACCTTCCAAACACACAGGCATGCAGTTAGATTTTACAGTTTCAAGTCAAAAACCCGAGTCGAGGCAGACGGTAGGTCCTCGGTGACCAAGCACAGAGGAGCTTTAAACCAAAATACAGACCCAGACGGCCAATCACAGGACGCTGACAATAACCTCTGTTAACACAGAACACAGGTGGACATGTCGTCAGGTGCCTAGCAACCCTGCTAATGAGCCATCGAAGCTCATATCACTCTCCTGAGTTGACTAGGCTTCTGTCCACCATACACACAACAACTCACCCCATCTTAGAGCTGTTTATCCCTAATATTCTGGCGAAGGGGGCCGTTGAGAGCGCGACAAGGGCTACTATGTATTTGGGCTGAAGATAACTTTCAGTGAAAGTTTTCTAGCATTGTGAGAAACGCAAAAGTGTACCAGGACATCACTAACAAGTTAAATGATTAGGTTTTCTTCGCATGGCTAAACAATGCTGTGAAAAAAAAAAAAAAAAAACTCTAATAGACTAAAAAAAATTAAAGACCACTATAACAAAACGGTTTTGAGAGAAAAACTTTCCACTCGTGGGGGAGAATTGTCCCACTAATGTGTCAGAAACTCCGTTACCAGGCTGAGATACACCAGAAAATCAAAGTGTGCTACTTCCGTGCAATCGCAGTACGGTTTAGGTACAGCATGGTTCCTGTACGCCTGTGGAAAAGTGCCGTATGTTGCTGAAGACGGGTGCCTTTGGTTTTGCACCACTGACCTCTCTGATGGGCAGTGGAATTTTAATGAGGGGTTTCTGCACTGCAGCCCTCCATAATCCCCGTCTTTGTAGTTGTAGACGGACTTGCCTTGCCTAACCACATCCTGCACTGAGTTTCTTAGTCACCTGAGAAAAAGCAACTCATCTATGTCGCATTAATGCAGGAGCATCTCACTCACCGAAAGTATTTCTTTCACCAAAAACCTCAGCCCTGTTTATTGATATCCTTCACACTTCTGAACCCAGTTATTGTCGCTGTTCACACACTGGTCAGTTCAGCAGTCTGCATGCCTGAAGCTTCAATAAAAGACCCTCTTTCACAGGTATCACAAAGCATTCTTTAAGCAATAACATAAAGGTACATTTTGGTTATCTAAAAACCATATTAGTGAAGATGTACGCATGTGAAGAACCTTTTGGATTATAAAGAAACTTAACATAATGTAAACGATTTTTTATAGAATTTCACATGTGTGGAGGTTCTTAAAACTTTTTTTTTTTCCAAAAAAATAGTTTTTTTTAAACACAGAACTCTGACTTCAACAAATGGTGTAAGTCAATCTAAAACCGGTGTTTGTTCTCCTGCACGTTCGCCGTTTGCTGCTCTTTCGCTCGGCATGCCACCGCTTGGCCGCTCGGCCGCTCTCCGGACCCCCTTCCTCTGTGGGCTTTACCCACCCACTTGTGAGCGGAGACTATCCTGAAAGTTCTCCTGGGTTCAAAGATCTTTTTTTTGTTTGTTTGTTTCTAAGACCTAAAACAAAATACATTTGGGCATTATTGTTCATTAGTAACATTTGTATGTGATGCCATTTTTAAAACAGTCAAGGTTATAATTAGTACATGTTTTTTAAATTACAATAACTTTGGTTCTACGTGACATAGGACACCAAACAAAGCTCACGTGATGCCTGATGCTGTCAATGCAAAACGAGGTAACTTCCATATAAGGATCTTTTTTACTGTATGACAACAATTTATCGCTGTTTGCGCTACCCGCACGGATCTGTGTTGCTTGTGTTCTAAGGTTGAAAAGCCGTCTGTTGAAAGGATCTTCAAAAATCCCCCTTCTATGATATCACACAAAGAAATATTTGTGCACAGAGATCCTCCCTAGATCTAGGGTGACCCTCTTAGCCCTGTAAATTTGCTTGAGGTTTTTACTAATACAAGTTAAGGGTTTAAGGTGGATCATCCATCAGTTCTTCATTATTTTGGTGTAGTTCATATTAAAGTAACCCTGACCTAAACAAAATATGCCAGCAGTAGTGCTCCTCTGCAAACAGACCCTACACTGATGGGGCTGAGTCTAGCTTTGCAGGTATGAAGAACAGATGTGGACTACTTAAAATACCGATGTACGTCTCTCTGGATAAGAGTGTCTGCCAAATGCTGTAACTATAACTATAACTGTGTTCTGAATTAACTGAACCCAAATCTTTGTAGACAAGATTCCTTAAGATAAAAAGAAGAGTTTGAACTTCATTAGAAAGGCGAGCATTTGAACATGGTTCTAGGACATTCTGTTCTTGGATGACAACCAAAATTCAGGTTGACCCAGGAAAGTCTCTGATGGGTATCAACCCTAGTTAGATCTTTCCTTCTTATCATCTTTATCCAAAATCAAGACCGGCTGGACCTGTTCAGCATTTTTATACACAACCCGAAGCAGGGTGGGCTGTTAATTGTTTGATAGGAACAGGCTGTACATCTGTCTGGAACTACCTGCTCTTGTTATGCTCCTCATTTATTCAGGTGTTTCCTTTAATTTGTCACCTGCAGCTGAGTTTCTCCAGCATTAATGTAGGTGAACTGGTTTCACAGAGAGGCTGGTAGCTTAGGTTTGTGCACGTCATTAGTCGAGGGGATGGGATGGGATGGAGGGGTACCCAGGGGAGCATATCTCTTTTTTGTGACACCAGCTTGCATCTCCCTGAAATCGAGCTCTGTAAGTATATATATATATATATATATATATATATTTGGGTGTGTGAGTATGTGTGTATAAATTCCTGTTTTAGCCCTGCGGCCCACTGCAGGGACCATGTGCTCCTTGGTTATGTAGGACACTGACTCATCTCCTCTCTCTCTCTCTCCCTCTCTCTCTCTCTCTCTCTCTCTCTCTCTCTCTCTCTCTTATTCTCTTTCTGTCTTCTTTCTCTCTCTCTCTCTCTCTATTGCTCTCTCCCTCTCCCTCTCATTTTCTCTGTCTACCATGTCATTATCCTTCCCTCACTCATCCCTCTCCTTTTCCATCTTTTCTGTCAGTCCTCTCTGCCCCACTTGCCAGCATGAGGTGGTGAATTCACAGATTACACTCTGTCTGTCTGTCCGTCTCTGAGGAAAAGCAGAGGACAGACTCGTTTCAGTTCAGGCTGCTTCTGCTGCTCATTTCTAATGAGTTACTTCATGCGGTAGCAGAAGAACAGCCACAATGAAACCGCAATTAATGTACGTGTTGCTTTGTTGACATTTAAACACTCTGAGCTCCAGGCCCAGGCTCTGTGGTGTCTGATTGGGCCCTCAGGTTTATAATTAAACCCTATAGGGCGGTTAATGAATGGTGAAGTTCAGCTGAAGGTCGTCAGTGGATGTCTATGAACCCTGATTAAAATGACAGTGGGTTCGAATCTGATTTTGAGCTCTTGCCTGCAGTGGAGACACTGATAACTCTAAGCTTTTCAATCAAATCCTGTTATCCCAATACACACACACAGGGGCCGGAAGCCTAATGATGGATTCAGTCCTGTGAATAAGTGAGAAATCCCACTAATAACTGTGTGTGTGTGGGTTTGTCCTGCCGTTTCTGTCCCTGACTCGGCCTCATTACACAACTCTGGACTTTCTTTCACACTCTAATCACATGGCTGCACAGCGCCACAGTTTTGCTAGCATTTGTGTTTAAAAATATTCTGTGTGAAGATAAATATTCACATGCCCACACGCATGAGGTCCTTCATTCTGCTGTCAATAATGTTTGGTTTTAAAAAAGGTTGTTAGATAAAATATGCCGTATTTACATAAATACATACTGTCAGTTCATTTAAAAGAACTCGCTGCATAGATAATTAGCCAAGGTAGTGTACAGCCTAAATAATGATCCAAGACAACACAAGTAAACACAAAATACAGTTTTTAAGTGAAGGATTTTATTATTAAGGGAGAAAAAAAATCCAAACCTACATGGCCCAGTGATTGCCCCCTTGTTAAAACATGACTTAACAGTGGTTCATCACACCGGAGTTCAATATCTCCAGCCACACCCAAGCATGATTACTGCCACACCTGTTCTCAATCAAGAAATCACTTAAATAAGACCTACCTGACAAAGTGAAGTAGACCAAGAGATCTTCAAGAGCTGGACAGCATTACGAGATCCAAAGAAATTCAGGAACAAACGAGAAAGAAAGAAATTGAGATCTATCAGTCTGGAAAAGGTTATAAAGCCATTATTAAAACTTTGGGACTCCAGCGAACCACAGTGAGAGCCATTATCCACAAATGGCAAAAACATGGAACAGTGGTGAACCTTCCCAGGAGTGGCTGGCCAACCAAAATTGCCCCAAGAGCGCAACCACGACTCATCCAAGAGGTCACAAAAGACCCCACAACAACATCCAAAGAACGTCAGGCCTCACTTGCCTCAGTTAAGGTGTGTTCATGACTCCACCATAAGGAAGAGACCAGACAAAAATGGCCTGCATGGCAGAGTGCCAAGACGAAAATGTGAATGTCTGGCCATCTGTTCGTGACCTCAAGCTGAAACAAATTTGAATTCTGCAGCAGGACAACGTTCTAAAACACACCAGCAAGTCCACCTCTGATTGGCTGAAGAAAAACAAAATAAAGACTTTGGAATGGCCTAGTCAATGTTCTGACCTGAATACTATTGAGATGCTGTGGCATGACATGTTGTGAGCTGTCGCATCCCTCCAATGTGGCTGAACTACAACAATTCTGCAAAGATGAGTGAGCCAAAATTCCTCCACAGATCTGTAAAGACTCGTTGCAAGTTATCGCAAACGCTTGATTGCAGTTGTTGTTGCTAAGTGTGGCCCAACCAGTCACTAGTTTTAGGGGCAATCACTTTGTCACAGAGGGCCATGTAGGTTTGGATTTTTTTTGTAGGTAGAGTTAGACAGGTAGGGTTAAATAGGTAGAGGTAGACAGGTAGACGACGGGTGATGTTATACGATGCAGTTAGACAAGTACAGTTAGACAGGTGATGTTGGACAGGTACAGTGAGACAGGTGCAGTTAGAGAGGTGATTCTGGACAGGTACAGTTAGACAGGTGATGCTGGACAGGTACAGTTAGACAGGTGATGTGAGACAGATGTAGTTAGACTGGTGATGTTGGACAGAAAGTTAGACAGATACAGTGAGACAGGTGCAGTTAGACAGTTAGAGTTAGACATGGGATGTCAGACATGTAGAGTTAGACAGGTGATGTTGGGCAAGTACAGTCAGGCATGTACAATTTCACAGGCTATGTCGGACAGGTGCAGTTAGGCAGGTGATGTTAGACAGGTACATTTAGACAGGTTCAGTTAGACAGGTGATGTTGGACAGATAAAGTTAGACGGGTGCAGTTAGACAGGTGATGTTGGACAGGTACAGTTAGACGGGTGCAATTAGACAGGTGATGTTGGACAGGAAAAGTTAGACGGGTGCAGTTAGACAGGTGATGTTGGACAGGTAAAGTTAGACACGTGCAGTTAGACAGGTGATGTTGGACAGGTACAGTCAGGCATGTACAATTTCACAGGCAATGCTAGAGAGGTGATGTTAGACAGCTAGAGTTAGACACACCATTATACAGATACTGTCAGACAGACAAGTGATGTTGGCCCGGTACAGTTAGACAGGTACAGTTAGACAGGTGATGTCAAACAGCTAAAGTTAGACACAGTTATACAGATACTGTCAGTCAGGTACAGTTAAACAGGTACAGTTAGACAGGGGATGTTAGACAGATACAGTTAGACAGATGATGTCAAACAGCTAGAGTTAGACACACAGAGTTATACAGATACTGTCAGACAGGTACAGTTAGATACATAGAGTAAGACAGGTACTGTTACACAGGTGATGTTAGACAGGTAATGTTAGATGGGTTCTGGCACAAAGCTGCTTGGCTCACTGCCACAACAGCATGGCCTTGTCACCGCTGCATTGACTTTGTGTCAGCTCTCCTGCTCTCTCTTTCTCTTTGTCTCTTTCTCTCTGTCTGTGTGTCTCTCTCTCTCTCTCTCTCTCTGTCTCTCTCTCTCTCTCACTAACACACACACACACACACACAGACACAGAGTGAGAGTGACTTCTTATAATTCTTGTAATGTACACACACTCTCTCTCTCACACACACACACACACATTGTCTTAATTATAAGAGTTGTGGCAATGCAGAAGACGTTCAGATCTTTCTAGCTCTTACAACAATTGATTACAGTCCACCGATTCTATGAGGGAAAGAAACTCCACATTTTGGGGTTTATGGTAGGAGTTTTCTTTTCTTTTGCTTCTGTTGACTTCTGTTTTAACATATTTTACATTAATTTTTTAATATTTATTTTATTGCTTACTTCACTCTCTGTAATGCACATAGTATGTGTGTGTGTGTGTGTGTGTGTGTGTGTGTGTGTGTGTGCATGCGTGCGTGCGTGCTATGTAAATGTTTAGTAACTATTGCACCTCTTCACACAGAGAAGGTCTGAGGCTCTGACCCAGATTACAGGGTTGTGATTGGCTGCTGCTAGGTTTGCTCAACAGCTTTACAAGAAAGCAAAACACTTTTACACTCTCTCTGCTGAATGAAAGAGGCGTGCTTGTATGTGTGAGTGTATGTGTATGTGTATGGGGTGCCGTTTGTAATAACAGCTTCACAAATTTAGAGGTGTCATTTTTTTCATCATTTAGCGCAATGTTCACACAATTTTCACACAGAGCTAAAAACAGTGTTACATTTAGGTATTTTCTTGCTGAATAAATGTTAAATGTTAAATTAAAATGTTAAATATATCTAAATCTAAAGGTTAAATAAAAATCTAAATGTTAAATCTAAATCTAAATGTTAAATGTTGCACATTTGCAAACGGCAAGATATATGCTAATTGGCATGTCCCATGATTACAATTGGCTGTTACTTAGCAGGGGGATAGACTGCATGCTGTGATATCCCCTCACCAACATAGAGGAATTGCCTTAAATGATCTTAAATCTGAACGTTAAATATGAAAAAAATATTTCACACTCTAAATGTGAAACTTAACAGTTAGATAGGGTTCGGTGACACCTTTACAATGATCCCTTGTTTGCCATAATAGCCCCCGGTGATCCAGAGTTATTAGAAAAATGTTCACCTCGGACAAAAGTAATGGGACAGTTTTCGGTTTTCGGCTAATAACTCGTCATCCCCGGAGTGTGTGTGTGTGTGTGTGTGTGTGTGTGTGTGTTTGTGTGTGTGTGTGTTTGTTCAGCACCACCACTGGGTTCCTGAGCAAGACTCTTAACCCCAAGTTGCTCCAGGGAGACTGTCCCCTGAAGTTAGGGAATGGAAGTCGCTTTGGATAAAAGCGTCTGATAAATGCCGTAAATGTAAACTACTAAACTGTGCTGGAGACCAGCGCTCCAAGACCGGAGTTGTGCACACCTGGGTGAAGACAAAAATGATAAGCTACAGTCTCTAACTGTACACCAGCAAGCTCTAACTATGAGGGAGGTGTACGAACATAAATCTAGAAACGCATAACTCAAAAACAACACATTATTTTGTCAGAACAGACTTGCATACCACTAATCAGCTTCCTCCTGCATGCTTCTGATTCCTCACTGCCCCTGTGTCTCCTGTATCGTGGCCAGGTGCGCAGAAATGTCCGGCAGTATTTTCTGGGCTCCCACACAGTGAAGTTCATCTATGACGTGGTGACCTGGGCCACCACGCAGTTTACCATCTGTTACACCGTCATGCCCTTCTTACTGCTGGCCGTGGAGCCCACGCTGGCATATTACAGGCAAGACCTCCATCCTGCTGACCCTCATGTCCTACCAATCAACACCCGCTGATGAACACAGCCAGGATAAATCTGTAGATTTACTGTTGACCTAAGACTGTGTTTTTATTCTTTAAGGAAAATTGCATTTAGCTAATAATGCATGAAACTTAATGCATCATTTGAAATGTCTTTCAGAATAGGATTTATTCAGCTATGCTCAGTCACTATAAAATTGATGTGAATCATTTCGTTTCTCTTTTGCGCTGTGTGAAAGCCACAGGATTTGAAAAGGCAGTATGCAGGACAGTTTCTTTATGAATTTGTAAGAGAATAGTTTTAGAATACCTGCTCAAAACATTATAAAAGAACATTTAATCTCATCAAGAAACACCACTGACACTAGTTTAAATACCAGCGCAGTTTGTTGCAAATGCAATAGACACACCAAACAGGAACACTCAAGGTCCTGCTAAAGCCTGAGAAGACTGATAAATCAGTGTGATGATCCAGTTACTTATCTCAGCTTTACTGAGCTTTTTGAGAGTTGACAGAACTGAGCAGTCTTCTCAGTAGTGGACATGGTCCCAAAAGTTTTGCGCTGATGTAGTGGACTCATGTTCAGAGGGACTGTGGGAGTTGCAGTGGACTGAAGGAGGTAATGAGAGAAAAAATGCTGAATATTTTGGAACTTCATTAAAATTTCATTAAAACATATTAACAGAAGAAAGATATCAAACCGCCAACCAGCAATGGCAAGAAAAAAATTTAATTAGTACAATTAAACCAGCAAAGTCTCTGACATCACAAGGTATTCTAAATATATTCTAAAGAAAATATTTTTTGTATTTTGAAATGGAATGTGTAACCGAATGCATTTAGAACAGTGTGTTTAGCCTTCAGCTATACTTCTCATCCCAGCTCTGGATGTCTATATGAGGATCATGAAGAAAATGCTGCTGTTTAATCTCATCTCTGTCTCTCTCAGGTCGATGTACTACCATGTGCACATCATCAGCATTCTGGCTATGGTCCTCCTGCCCCGCAGACCTAGGAACTCCAAGCTTGAAAATCATGCCAAGCACTCCAACAATAATGTGAAAGGAGAATGCACATAGACACGGTGTGCGTATGTGTGTGTGGGATGTGCAAGCAGACCAGAGGCATGGGCCCGGACAAAGGCTTCTCTGTGTGGATGCAACAAAGAAAGCTCGACAGGGCCTTGACCAGCTGGCTGGTTGGCCCTATGGTGCCCTCTCTGCCAGGACACTTGCCAGAGAAACAGTCCGTGTGCCCTAGTGCGTGTGCGCGCGCACACACACACACACACACACACACACACACACCCAGGCTGGACGTGGGAGCACTAGGGGAGATCGTGCCCCCTCAAAAGGCCTAAGCTGCAAGTCTGACTTGGGACTCTAATCGAGAAGTTGAAGCTCCTGTATGACACCAACAATTTTCTGGAAACAGCAGAATGAACACACCACACCTTTACTAAGTAAATTAATTCTGCCCTTATTAAGGGTTTTTAAAACTGTTAAACTCTGGGTACTAGAGAGAGGATGAAGAGAGAGCCTAATTATAAACTAATGTTGTCTAATTTGTATTTATTGTCTATATAGTAAAAATTGTATTGCATTGTAAAAACTGGTTTTGGTTTTGCAAGAAACAAGATTACTATGATCATGTTACCATTTTAAAGTTTGTTTTTTAATAAAGAATAAAGCAACGTTTCAAACAAGGGTTTTTAATGGAAGCATAGACCATCCAACAGGACTACAAGTAGGGATGGTAACTGATTCTGAAGATGTACCACTAGAGATGGCACTAATCTGATAATGAGTGATTTCTGCAGAAGTTGGGTAGAAGAGGGGAAAACAGAATGCGTTTGATGCAGTTCTGTAACAAATCTGTCCTGAAACAGCACACACGCACACTGGGTGATGCCATGCTAGTGGAGTGTGAGTAGTTTGAGCATGATGGCCTACTTTTAGATGCATATCTTAAGTACTTAAAGCTTAGTCATAAAAAACAAATCAGTAGCAATACCTGCGAACACTCAATATCAGTATCGGAAAAGTAAAAGTGATATTGTGCCTTTTCTACACACCACAGAATAAAACCAAGTACAGGGGGTTCTCGAGTTACGCCCAGATCCATTCTTTTGACAATGATGTAATTTTGGTGTTAGTCGAAACGCATCCTAGCCTAAGTCACTTACCTCTCCTAACACAGTTGAACAATCATAAAACACAACTAAGCCACAGAAAAAGTATTCTTTCACCGCACCCAACCAAGTTAGTTCACCCATGTAGTCCGTAAGTACGAGGCTAGCGGTGTAAATCGAGTGGGAGTGGGAGTGAGCGTTGTCAACATGAAACGTCGTATGTCAAGACTGTTGTAACTCGAGGACCCCCTGTAAACCGTTTTGTCTTCTATTTGAATTCCTATCCAATTAAGTAAATTTACTGTCTTCTTAAAGAGCTAAAGCAAAAGTAAATGTGCTACAGCCACAATTGCCCTGCAAAACATTCACCATGACAAACCCATGTTTACATATAGTCTTAAGTACCAGTAGTGCTAGTGATTATATAATAATATTGTTCACTTTTTGTGCTAGAAAGAAATATATAAACAAAAATATCTACAAATGTATCTAAGTCAGAAACACAGTAGTTGGGATGCTCAATTATTTTGCTGTTGGAATTTCTGAACTGCTGTTTTGTGGCTCTAATTCAATTTAAAGTGCCCGAATCACTCCTAGTAAAGGAGAGCCATGGCGTGTTGTAGATGGTTTGGGCTGGAAACTACATATTGGAACAAGTAAAGATTACTTGACCGGCATTTAGTGTTTTAAATAGAAATATCACCATAAAATGCACAACTCCACATGTTTTAGCAAGTTAAATGCAATGTTAAAGGTGGGATTAGGCCCATTTCTGTAAATACAGGTCATGGATGTAGGAGATGGTTGTGTTTTGTTGACTGGTAAGCAGGCAGTTTAGGAACAAGCTAGAAAAACCAGCTCCGGTCAGAGATAAGCAAGCATGTTTTGGGCTTTGACGAGGGTCACTGACCCAGAGAAGCAGCCCCAGAAAACTGTGTCGACTTTCGGTCTGGTTGAAAAGGTAGTGGTCTTGTTTAGGCACATTCCAAACGATGCTAGTCATTCCCACTCTTACGTAATGGGCATGACACTGGAAAACCTGGTCCTAATGAGATGTTTCCTTTGCAAAAACAGGCTGGGAATTCTTCCCCAGCTACTTCTCTTGTGTTGCAGAAAATTGTCTGGATGGAACAAAAGCATCATCTATGGTTTCAGTACACAGCAGAGGGAGAACAGCAGGGGGAGAACAGCAGGGGGAGCTCTTCACCTAATTCTCTATGACACTCCTGCTACATGGCGAGGGTAATTCTCACACACACACACTTCTGCATTCACACTAACAAATAAATACTTGGTATGTTGGTATATAACCTTCGGTATATAGACACTTTAATCCTTTTCAAACATAAATTAAAAGAAGTCTTTCTTACAGTTGAGTCTTCAGATGGTGGCCTTGTTACAGAATCATCCAGGCACGGTCTTAAAGGAAGTGTCTTTCGAAGCACGTACCTCTATAAGATAAGATAAGAAGATAAGAAGGAACTACATTTATCCGGAGGGAAATTCTTGTGTCATTAGCATGCTCAGTGCAAAAAGAACAAATAAAATATGATGACAATAAAAATAAATAGACAACAAACAATGACAAGAACATTAGTGTAACAGATATCAGTGTAACACTGACGTTGCTGTGTGTAAAGATTTAATAGTGCAAAATGGCTTATGGAAGTGATAAAACAAATGCAATAAAATAGCAGGAGATTATATAGTGGTGAGATGAACATGCAATAACATTCAAACAATTCACAGATTAAACCGAGTTGCATATTGCACAATTTTTATTCCACACTTAAAATGTAAAAAGTTCCCCTACAGAACAAAGAGGAGTTATACAGTCATATGGCCACAGGTAGAACGGTTTTCCTGTGGAGTTCACTCCTGCATTTAAAGGCGATAAGTCTTTTGCTGTGTGGGACCTATTAAGGAGGCGTGCATGGGGTGAGAGGGATTGTCCATGATGCAGAGAAGCTTCTTCAGCCTTCTGCTCTCAGACGCCTACACCAGGTTCTCCAGTCTGACACCCAGGACCGAACCAGCCTTATTAATCAGCTTGTTCAGACTGTTGGCATCAGCTGCCTTCACCCCACTGCCCCAGCACACAGCTGCAAAAAACACCAAGCTTTCTACCACAGAGTGATAGAACATGGTCAACACTGTCCTACAGATATTGAAGAACCTGAGTGTCCTCAGTAGGTAAAGATGGTTTTTCCGTTTTCTTGAAAACGACATCTATGTTCCTAGACCAGCCCAGTTTGCTGTCTATGAGTACTATAGTTAGATATAATGTAATTATCTCTCATAGGCTTTCACAGGTTATAGAATGAGCGAGCAAAATAGCTGTCAGAAACTCTAAAACAATTCTGGTGACAGCTGACAAACAACAGAACACACAAAATCTCATAATGGGCCTATTTTACTGTTCTGCACTGACTGGATGCTTTAGGTACTGATCCATTTCTGTTTGCCTTTGCTCTCTACTAATGTCACTTAAGCTGTACAACACCATGCAAAAGTCTCAGACAGTCAAGAAAAGGTTTTTAAAACTACTTGTCTTAGAAGTAACTGTGCTTTTGCCAGTAGAATGTGATTTAACATATAATAACAGTGAATAAAGCCAAATAACCATACAGTAGCAGTATATATTAGTTTTCAGTTGTTGATATGTTGGGCAGAATAATACTTTTAGAAGTACACGGGTTTGGTTGCTGATTTCTCACCACATCTCACCAGATGTGTTAGCAGATTTATTATCAGAAACATGGCAAATACTTTTAAATAATTAAAATGGTTTTTTTAAATTTTTTATATGGCACATAGTTTATGAATAATGCAATATAATCTCAAATGAATTAGCTGATCTTTCATTCAACCACTTAATCCTCACTAGGGTCGTGGGTACCCAGAGCCTATCCGGGGGCCAATAGGTGCGAGGCACGGACTCACCATGGGCGGGGCACCAGCCCAACACAGGGCGCGCGCACACACACACACACACTCTCTCACACACACACACACACACACACACACACACACACACACACACACACACCCACCACTAGCTTACACACTCACACCAACGGTAAATTTAGAATT
>JBBJLS010018018.1:0-5000 GCA_037577275.1 Bryconaethiops microstoma
TGTGTTTGTTTGTTTGGTACTCAAACAGCAAACAGCTGGAGACACACACACACAAACACATACGTACACTGTTCTGCAGGTATGGTGGTTTGTAGTGAAGATCGATGATAGATTTAATGCTGTGGTTTTATTACATCACTGTGATGTCACAACATAATATTTAATACAAGACGAATCTCTCTTTCTCTCACTCACACTCTTTTCTCTCTTTATCTTCCTCTCTCATTTCTGTTTCACTCTTTCTTTCTTCCTCTCTCTGTCTCTGTTTCTTATTCCTCTCTCCCTCTCTGTCTCTCTTTTCTCCTTCTCTGTCTCTCTATCTCTCTTCTCTCTCTGTCTCTCTTTTCTCCTTCTCTGTCTCTCCCTCTCTCCCTCTCTCTGTCTCTGTTTTCTTTCTCTCTCCCTCTCTCTGTCTCTTTTCTCTCTCTTCCCCTCTCCCCCTCTCTCTCCCTCTCTGTATCTCTCTCTCTTTTCTCTCTCTCTCTCTTTTCTCTCTCTGTCTCTCTGTCTCTTTTCTCTGTCTCCCTCTCTCTCTCTCTCTCTCTTTTCTCTCTCTTCCTTTCTCTCTCTTTTCTCTCTCCCTCTCTGTCTCTCTCATCATTGCAATTCTCCAGTTAATATGGCCGCCAGGTGGGCGGCAGCAGCAGCAGGAGGCGTTTCCACAGCAACCGGCCCTGATTCATTACTTCACTGCAGCACTGGAGGGGTTTTCAGGGGGGAGGAGAGTGTAATGGAGATACAGGAACAACGGAGAGAGAGGGAGAGAGAGAGGGAGAAAGAAAGAGGAGAGACAGAGAGAAAGAGACAGAGAGAGGAGAGGAAAAGAGAAAAAAGAGAGAGAGAGAGAGAGAGAGAGAGAGAGGGGGTTGTCCTTGGCATCTGTCCAGTCATCAGGTCCCACTGGACTCTGTCCCAGGACACTTCATACACTGAGATGCTACAGTGTGTGTGTGTGTGTGTGTGTGTGTGTGTGTGTGTGTGTGTGTGTGTGTGTGTCTGTGTGTGTGTGATGCTGTGATGCCCTGGTGTTCATGCCAAGCTGTTCCCTTTACTAAATGTCACCTCAGTGTGTGATGAGCCATTTTTTTAAGTGTTTATTTATGGCTTCCTCTTTATAAACCCACACACATGCACATGCGCGCGCACACACACACAGAGCAGTGATAACCCTGTGGTTATTGATGGAGACAATGAAGAGCGACTCGAATGGTGCGGTCCTTCAACACTGTTACAGCTCCCCTGCAAATGTATTCCTCCCTAGTTACTGTTGCCAGGTTGGACAAGCTTTACTGAATGCTAATGAAAATCAGATTCAGCCCTGATGAGAAACTGTAGCACCTCAATTGGGCCAAATATTTTAATCCAGTGTGTGTGAACAGAGTATGTTTAGAGTGTGTTTAGTGTGAAACGGTTCATTGTAGAGACTCTGGTCTCTTTACAGTGGTGGCGAATGGAACCAGACGTCTCCAACACAAATCCAGCCGTTTTATTCACTATGGACCCCCAATGAAGGTTCACATGTCTCTGGGTGTTTATATGGATGTTCATGATGGTAAAATTATGGAGAATCTGAATTAAATCACTGTTCTTTGGGGACTTTTTTTTTACCTCTGGACCAAAAGCTTCTCAGAGTGTCGGGTGGCGCAACCATAAGCTATTGATGGAATAACTCAAATTTATTTCAGGACAGAATTACTTAATGGGCCACAGTGGTCACAGCTTTAGCATTAAATTAATATAATCGTAATGTTTTGCGATCTGATTAGGCTCCTGCGGCCTTCTGTGTGTCCGTGTGTGTGTGTGTGCATGTGAGACAGTGGGATGAATGGTGACACAGAGACTAAACACACGTCAAAACAGGAGGTGTGTGATGGAGAGGCTCATTTAGAGCCTCTCATTTAGAGGTCATTGCCCTGCTTGTGTGTGTCTGTGTGTGTGTGTGTGTGTGTGTGTGTGTGTGTGTGTGAGCAGTTTGTATTTGAGTCCATCAGATCAACTATCGGTGGAAACAGTGATGAAAATCAATTAAATTCAATTAAAAATTTATCTCACTTGTTCAGCCTCTCTCTCTCTCTCTTTCTCTATCTCTCTATCTGTCTATCTATCTATCATGTGTTATATTATTACATTGTTATTAAATATTATTATAGTACATTATATTGATGATGAAGCAGGTGAATCACCCATTTTAAATTTACCACCCCCCACAACCAGCAAGAAGACGAGGAAATAATGTGTGTGTGTATGTGTGTGTTAGAGGTCAGGTGCAGCTGCCTGAGATCTAACATTAGATATCACCCCCCAGCTCAGCAATCTCTGGGGAACAAGTACTCTCTATCTCTTGTCATGTTTTATCCATGAACTCTTTAATTGTAGTATGTGTGGGTGTGTGTGTGTGTGCTTGTGAAGGTTTGTATTGTAGAAGGAAAGTGGGGAGGATAAAGAGGAACAGAGGTAGAATGGAAGATCCGAACATTTGCATGACCACCGTCCCAGAGGATGTGTGTTCAGGGGGAGGGGCCAAAATACAGACAGGTATTTGCATTTGGGTGACATCGTCAAGTGTGTATGTGTTTGTGTGTCTTGGGAGGATACAAATGCATTGATGTAGTCACACACTGGCTAGGAGGGCTCGAGCAGGAGGCACAAACGCAGACTTCTTTGGTTCTCTTTATTCGTGATAATACAAAGTAAATAGCACAGTGGCCAGAAAGCACAAAACAAAGGTGAATTCGTCTGAACACAAAGCCAGGAAAACGTGAGGGCATTAGTGAGGGTGAACGGACCACTACGAACTGAAGCAGTGTAACTTAAATACCTGACAAACAAAGGACACTCTTATTTAACTAAACACAAAACACCTGATCACAATATCGTAACAATAACCCCAGTTTCAACATAAAAGTCCTTAAAACTTAAACAACAGTCGCCTCTAGTGGCCGCTGACTGGGGACGTGACAGAGCCCCCCACAAACGGCGCCACCAGGCCCAACAAAAGGAGGAGGAGGGGTGGAGGCAGGAAACAAAAAGTGGCTCCACTTGAGGGCCCTTCCCTCACGACTAGGGCAGGCCACCCTCTGTCATATCCTTCCTCGGGGGTCCCCTCTGTGGCAGATCCCTTACAGCGCCCCCCCCCTCCAAAAAAATATTTGGGGGAATGTCCTGGGGCTCTGCCAGCCCCCCCCCCACCAAAGATGTGCCACCGGAGTGTCAGACGGGCCAGGGCCCCGCCAAGGTTGGCGACGGGGAAGGCGCTGGAAACACTGAGGCGACAGGAGTCCCAATAGGAACCGGGGCCTCACGAACAGGGACCACGGCGGGAGCGGGGGCCTCAAGAACAGGGGCCACGATGGGAGCCAGGACCTCCAGAACAAGAACAGGTGCCATGGCGGGAGCCGGGGCCTCCAGAACAAGAACAGATGCCATGATGGGAACTGGGGCCTCAAGAACAGGTGCCACGGCAGGAGCCGGGGCCTCCGGAACAGGACCAGGAACCACAGCTGGAACCAGGGCTACAGGAACAGGAACAGGTGCCACGGTATGAGCCGGGGCCTCAGAAATAGGGGCCACGGCTGGAACTGGGGCCACAGGAACAGGAACGGGTGCCACGGAGGGAGCTGGGGCCTCAGGAACGGGAGCCACGGTGGGAGCCGGGGCCTCAGGAGCCTCGGGAGAGCAGCAGGCCTCTGGAGCCCCAATAGAGCACCGGGTGTCTGGAGCCTCGGGAGTGCAGCGGGCCTCTGGAACCTCTAGAGAACAGCGGGCCTCTGGAGCCTCAGGAGAGCAGCGGGCCTCTGGAGCCTCGGGAGAGCATCGGGCCTCAGGAACACCGTGGACCTAAGGCACAGGGGCCTCAGCTTGGAAAACTGTTACGGGAACCGGTGCTGAGGCCACTGGAGAGCTGCAGGCTGGGGACACCTGAACAGGAGGCTTTCTCTGTCGAGGGACTGGCGTGGGGGGCTTTAGCCTTCTTGGGGCTTGAACTGAGGGCTAGAGCTGCTGTGGGGCCGGCGTGGGAGGCTTGAGCTGTCTGGGAGCTGGGACGGGAGCCACATGTACCCTCTCGGTAGTCAGAGCTTCTTGGACCTGGACTGCGGCGGCTTGGCTTTGCAGCGCGATGGCTTGGCTTTGGGGCGCGGTTGCTTTGACCCTGTGGGACCGCGGGATGGACGGCGTCGCTTCGTGGGGCTGCTGGTGTTGGGAGGCGACCAAGTTGGCCACTAGCCCCTGAAGCCACTTCAACTGGCTCAGTAGTTCTTTGACGCGCCGCTCACTGGGTGGCTGGCCGAGGTTAATGCCCAACTTCGCAATCAGCTCTGCGAGCTGGCTCTTATCTGCCTCTGGACCTCCTTCGAGGCCACGTTGGGCAGTAGGCTTGACTGCTTGGCCTTCGGGGCTTCGGGGCTTGCGAGCCCGAGGCGGCCACGAGTGGGGCATGTTGGTCCGGCTTGGGACTAACCGGTCGAGGCGAGTCGGACACGAGCCAGTCAGTGAAGCGCCTCGCTTCTTTTGCTTCCAAGCTTAAACGTGAGCCTAAGCGGGGGTTCTTCCACAGCTGGACTGAGAGTGGGAGGGTCCATGAATACCGCCGGGTCCAAAATAGGCAGGGCTTCCACCCACCAGCTGCCCCAGCTGTCCCAATCCTTCTCGTCCTCGTCCTCCGAGCTGCATCCACCCAGTAACTCTGTGATTGAGAACCGACTCCTTCTCGTCGGTTCCTCCCAAGACTGGGTCCAGCCTACCTCACTCGGGGAGCACTCTTCTTTCCAAAACGGGCTCTTTGTGAAGTCTGCTGTGCCTAGTCGGGTCCATTCATCTGTCACATACTGACTCGGAGGGCTCGAGCAGGAGGCACAAATGCAGACTTCCATTCTTTGGTTCTCTTTATTCGTGATACTACAAAGTAAATGGCCCGGTGGCCAGAAAGCACAAAACAAAGTTGAACTCGCCTGAACGCAAAGCCAGGACAAAGTGAGGGTGAACGGACCACTACAAATGGA
>JBBJLS010018018.1:10000-15353 GCA_037577275.1 Bryconaethiops microstoma
CCTCGTCTCTCAGGAACAAAAGTGGGAGCGTCTGCGTCTGGCCTTCAAGAGTCTTTACCCCTCGCACCCTCCCCCTCCCCCAGGCAGGGCAGATGGTGTCCGGGGGCCTGAGGCCCAACATTTACACAAGAATGGCGAAGGCGTGGTGCGAGAGCAGTGGAAGGAGGGAGGGAGTTTCTGAAGGGCGTTCTGTTTTAACCCCCCCCCCCCCCCCCGACTCCTTCTTTTTCTCTTTTCCTCGCTCCGTCCTTGTCCTATCACAGGAGAACTACAGGGCGAGGCTGTATGTGTGTGTAGCTGCTACACTGAAGCTGAATAGAGAACATTGAGTCCGGCTGTGGGCACGTGCTGCTCTGCAGAGCTGGGCGATGTGGCACAAATCACACATTACAATACACTTTCACAAGAAATTTCATGATATTTAATTTATCAAACATTAGTGGAGACCGATCAATCGAATCACTGTTCTTCTTAAGTATTATCTTTATTATTATTAATATTAATAATATTATAGTTATTATTATTATTTTTTAGTTTATTATATTTTTATTACACCAGGTTTTGGCGTCGCTGCTTCTCTGAGCTCATTTAATATATTGGCACCGTTCCAACTCCGACACATGTGTTATATTCCCCTCCCATTGCACTTGTATACAGCTTTTCCATGGAATGATCAGGGACCAAGTATTGATCATTTGAAGTTCAGAATTTTGCACGCAAATCCCCTGTACAGAGAGAAGGCATCTAAGTGAGCGTTGTGATGTCAGCTCACTCCGCCAGCTACTGTAGGCATAAGGAACCAAAAGTGGAGCAAAATTCAGCCACTTTCTTTTCTCTTACTGTTCTGATCTTTATGTATCCCAGATAATGAAATCTTTGGATAGACAATAAGATCCTAAAGAAATCTTATTTGCCTTCTGAAACATCTGAAATTTGTCTTAGTGATGAAATTCAAGTCTCAACTACCAAAGCAAGACAGTTTTGAGATCCATGAGAGAAGGTTTTTCTTTTGCTCCTTATTTCTCCTAAAGGGAGTTTTAGGAGACAAGTCAGACTGCAATAATCTTTAAATAAGAAGATGTAGCTAATACACAATCTCTGAAGAACCTCACTAACTTTAAACTAACACACTATCCCTGAGCTAAGGTTGTTGCGGGGGCTGGCAGCAGATCTGGTCCCCCCCAATGTTCTCTATATGACTCCATGGTTACGGCCCTGAGTACAGTACTGTTGCACCCCCCAACACAAATTCCCGCCCAAACCCCCCACCGACCCTAAGCTGTATCTCTGGCCTCATTACTCCAACTGTCTCACAGGCAAAAAAAAAACTAATCAGTCCTGGTTCACTGCATTACAACTATGTGAAGAAACAGTCAGTGGTCCACTAGATCCTCTCCTCAGAACTTTCCCTTCAATCATGATCTCCCAGATTTCCATCATGTTTCCTACCGTCCTCCTCCAGTGTGGATAAGAGGAGCACAGGTTTCTATTGTGAGCCTTGATTCTTCTTAATGGTGCCACCTCATGCTTTTATACCATTTACATTTACCTCACTTAGCAGACACTTCCATTCCCTAACTACAGGGGACAGTCTACCTGGAGCAACTGGGGGTTAAGGGTCTTGCTCAGGAACCCAGTGGTGGTGTGGACCTCTTGGTCCAGAGGCAAGTATCCTACCACTAGGCCACCACAACCCCCACAGAAGGGGGAACCAAAAGGGAACCGGTTCCAGCCTCAACTGACATTATTGATTACAATGGTTCCTCCCAAAACTGGAGGTACAGCATTAGACAGCACCAAATCCAAAGATTCCTAAATGGAACTTGTTCAAGAACCCAATGCCTGTTGGTGGAAAAGTGTTATTAGGGAGTTTTTCTATTCTTGGTTCCTCTTGGTCCCTCCTTGGTTCTTCTTCAAGCTCTATGGGAGTTTCTCCTTTGGATCTTGGTTCCTAGAATTCTTTACCTCTTGATTCTTGGTTCCTCTCAGTGGTTCTTCTTCAAGCTCTTGAGTTTCGTCTTTGAGTCTTAGAATGTTTACCTTTTGAGTCTTGGTTCGTTTATATAGCTCTTCCTTAAGCTCTTCAAAGTTTCTCATTTGACTCCTGGTTCCAAGAAAATTTTAAGTTTTGAATTTTGGTTCCTCTCTGTGGTTCTTCCTCAAGCTCTTCTGTATTTACTCCTTTGGGTCTCGGTTATTAAAATATTTTTACCTTTAGAGTTCTTCTCTGTGGCTCTTCCTTAAGCTCTTTAGGAGTTTCTCTCCTGCTCCCACATTTCTGAACTGAAGCTGCTTTGGGACAAAGACTGTTGAAAGAGCTGCAGAGGTTAAACTGAACTGAGCTGAATTAGTTGACAGGCTGGAGAAGAGTAACAGTGATGGATCAGGCAGTTTTATGTTCATAAAGCGGCAAAGTCCTGTCTTCCCTTTTCTCTTTAAAATACACTGAGAACTTGAAATTACATGATAACAGATGGTTTTATTATTATTTTCCCCTTAAAAGCTTTCTTGCTCCGTACTGCCATCTGTTGACTCCAATACAGAACAGCCCGGTTTTGGAAACAGAGTTTTGGCGACACCTTGTGGTGAAAAGCAGAGCAACATTACTTTGAAAGTCTTAAAATTGAATGCATTTTTCATTTTACTTTGGACAAAATAAAAGCACTTGTTGCGCTTACAAGATAATAGACAAGATAGACACGAAACAATAGTGCAACACAATGACAAAAACATTAGAGTAACAAATAACAGTTTAATTCCGACATTGCTGTGTATAAAGCTTTAGAATTTTGTACCAGCAAATCAGCAGTTCAAAATGACTTATGAAAGTTGCTTAGTGTTAATGCTATAAAATAGCAGCAGGAGATATGATAGTGAGATTAACATTCAATAACATTCATTAATTTCACAGATTAAACATTTGAGTTGTGTATTCCACAAATCTGATTCAGAACAGAATAATGACTTATACAGTCTTATAGCCACAGGTAGATAGGATTTACTACCGCCTATGGGGTGGTAGTAGTGTAGTGGGTGAAACACTTGCCTGTGAACCCAATGACCACAATGTTGAATGTTCAAACCCCCACTTTCTACCATTGCATCCTTGAGCAAGATACTTAACCCTCAGTGTCTCCAGGGGGACTGTCCCTGTAACTAATGACTGTAAGTTGCTCTGGATAAGGGTGTCTGCCAAATGTCACTTTACTACTGTGGCCTTCAGAGGCGAAGAATCTTCTGCTGTGCTCTGATGGCTTATTAAGGAGGTGTGAATGGGGTGGGAGGGATTATCCGTGATGCAGTAAAGCTGCTTCAGCATTCTCCTCTCAGACACCTCCACCAGGGTCTAAAGTTTGTCACCAGGGACATAATCAGCCTTTTTGTTTTATCATCTTATTCAGTCTGTTGACATCAGCTGCCTTCACCCCACTGGTCCAGCACACAGCTGCAGAAAACACCATGTATGTAAACACACTGTAATGACAAAAGTACTAGGATATTCCTGTTTTTCTGGGTTTGGGCCTCATACTTCCAGTGAAAGGCATTTTAATGCTTCAGCAATACCAAGACATTTCGTACAATGCCATGCTTCCAACCCTGACCTCAACCCCATCCGACACCTTTGGGATGAACTGGAACAGAAATTGTGAGCCAGGCCTTCTCGCCCTGCATCAGTGTCTGACCTCATAAATGCTCGACAGAATCAATGGGAACAAATTCCCACAGAAACTCCGAAATCTTATGGAAAATCTTCAAGAACAGTGGAAGCTGTTATAGTTGCAAAGAGGGGAAAACTCCATATTAAAGTATATGTATTTGAATGCAATGTAAATTAAACCCTATTGGTGTAATGGTCAGGCATCCCAATAGATTTTTCCATACAGTGAATATGTTATCTAGGACTGAGGCTCCAAGAGACCCAAAGTCCAGTGGAGCGCCCCCTACAGTATAACAGTGTAACTGCTGGTCGAATTAAACAAGCGTCAAATGAACTTACAGTAATAATTACAGGTTCAGGAACATCCCAGAGTTGCTTCACTGAAATAAGATTTGGTTTGGAGATAAGTCAATTTCCTACATTTAAACATGTGTGAATTTACCCTGTTGTTTATTACAATCCCCCACCAACCCCACAAAGCCCAAATGTAACATTTATGTGCTTGTTTTTAAACAAAAAGATACTTAATTCATTTCTAAATGACACCTCCAACCTCCTTTAATCCCAAAGACTTAAACTGGCTCATACTGTGCCTGTACGGCTGATATATGCAAACGAACTCTTTTCTGATTGGCTGTCTTATATCATGGCCTATTAATAAAATAGTCCAACCTTAAAAACTCCTTAAAACTTCAGATAAACTGATGCGGACTGAAAGGTGGTGTATGCAAATGACTGTGTTCTTGTGACATAACAAAAACAGTCAATTAAAAATATGCTGTTGTTGCAGTTTGGGTCAATTTTTCAGAAATGAACAGAAAAGTATGTGCACAAGAAAACACACTTGATGTTGCTCTTTTTCCATGATATGGGCCCTTTAACCCTCCTTTTATTTTTGGGGTCATTTGACTCCAATCAATCTTAATGTCTCCAAAAAAAAATAACTGACCTCATTTTTTGCTTCATATTAAATGACTTTTCCTAATTTGATGAAAACAAACTGTGTAAACACTAAATGAACGTGAGAGTGTGTTTTGTCCACATTTTGTACATCAGCAGTCTTTGGGGCTGTTTTAGCTGTTCTATAAAACATATTAGAAATATCAACATTTTACACGCATTTGTTTTGGTTGTTTTGGATGATATTGAGGGTACTTGTGCTGTAATAAGTAATTTTATAATCTTCTGTAAAAACTTCCTTATGCTTTAGTTCCATAACTATACACAATCAGACCTGTGAGAGTGTGAGAATTACTGATAGGTCACATGACTGGGGGGGAGGAAACCTATTTTCCACCAGAACTTTGATATTTCATTACATGTGTGTTTTATTTAAAGCTCTGGTTAGGTCGTCAACAAAAAACAAAGTACTAAATAGGAATTTGGGTAGTGATTTTAAGTTTGAACATTTTCTGGAGGTTTAAATTGTTGATCAGATTGACACTAAACATAAAAGATGTGAATAACTTTGAACATAAGATGATAAACTGAAGTTTTGTAAACCAGGTGTCAGTAGCTGTGCTTTCCTGGGAACGAACACCCGGATCTGTTCTCTCCAAACTCCGTGAGAAATAAAACACCTCCAACTGAACAGCCTTGTTCAACACATCCTCATCAAGTGTGCGTGCGTGTGTGTGTGTGTGTGTGTGTGTGTGTGTGTGTGTGTGTGTGTGTGTGTGTGTGTGTGTGTGTGTG
>JBBJLS010018036.1:0-15350 GCA_037577275.1 Bryconaethiops microstoma
AAAGATAAATTTGTTAGAGTCGTAGAAAAAACTCCCACTGAAATGTATCTTCAGCCCAGACAGACAGTCGAGCTGGAGCTTCACAGTTGTTAGTTGAGGATCTGCATTGTTTGCAGTCTGCCTGTTGTCATGACAACATAAAAAAGCAGTGATTCATGGCACTGCGAGGTTCCTTGTGCCAGTGGAAAACGCCATAAATAAAAGGGGCACAGATTTATGGGTCTGTAGTGAATATTTTTTGCCCATTTTTGTACTTTTTACCTCCTGTCTTCTTCCACAACCTAGCACATCATGGGATATTCGAGTAAGATCATGAACTCTACGTTTTTTGTCATATAATTATATTTTAAAAGAGAATAGCTTTGGTTTAAATGGTTAGCCCCTTTAATGTAATGCTGTTTTCTGCCTGAGCCTTTATGCTAATGTGTAATGCTATGTTAGCATTGCAAGTTAAAGGGGCTGTATGCTCAGAATTTCCAAGGTACTGTAAACTGACATTTAGAACTTGTAATGTGTAAAAATTCTAAAGTGTAAAAATTTTATTATTTTATAATCTTTGCAGTGAATTGTTTAATAAATACATAAAATCCCGTGACATAAAATCCCATACATAATAACTCAGTGACACACCTGTAGCTTGTAGGGTTCTGGTGGCTGCTGGCTGCAAAACCAAATGGTGTTTGTATGTAGTGATTATTCAAAAAGTTTACACCATAGTGAGCAATGAGGCTCATTTCTAGTTTGTGTTCTCTTTGGACTCATACATGTAAGTCTTGCTTAGTGTAAAGCACTTGACACTGATACTGTCAATCGTGTGACAGTCATGAATAAGTCCAATAAGGGGGATTACACCCAGAGAGTGAAAGGAAATGTTGGCAAAAAAATTTTATGAATGTATAAAACACCTTATGTCCATTCGGAAGATTCTGAAAAGTGACAGAATGGTATGAAGTTTACCAAACACTTTATCTAAATGAACAAACAACTGTATGGGGTCTTTAATTTCTGTTCAAAATCAGTTTAAAATGATGCTACAGTTGGTGACTAACATGTCAAACATGTATTTTAAGTGAATTTGCTGAGATGGTCAAGACACACTCCGAGGAGATAAAGAGAAGGAAGACATTTGCCTCTGCTGTTTTGGAAATGTTTCCCATCAAACATGGTGAAATTAATCTGTTGTCTAATTTGAACATCACTCCATACCAGTTCCTAATACAGCTGGCACGATGGCAGCAGACGTATGAATTTCATGTAAGTATTCCATTGTAACCTTTTACAAGCAGTGAATCTGAGCAGCTCTTTAATAAAAAAAGTTTGCTTTGTCGTAAGCTTGTTTAAATAATGCTCTTCTACATGTTTTTTTAGCCAAAAGACATTCTTAACCATGAGATATGTGCATATATTATTGAAAAACAAGGCAAGTTTAGCATTCATAACCAAAGAATTTAAGATGCACAGCTTATATCTACTATGACCAGCAAATCTACATTTAAACTGAAAATTAATTAATTGTAAATTATTAACTGAGTGTTTTATTAACTGAATTGTCTAAGTGTTGGCACCATCATCATAAGACTACTAGTGGTCCTTCCTACCTCTCATTCTACATGATGCAAGACAGCATAGGCATCTGTTAACTAGTGTAGCAAAATTGGTGTTTAGTGCTCTCCTCCAGGCATATTATGCTGTTTTAGTGCTCACCTTCATCCTCCCATTGTTAGTGATGTTGCATGATGGGGGAGTCCTAACTTGTGATGAAAGCTTGAATATGCCTTTTAGGCTTGAGCCAACTGTCAGTACAATCATAGATAATTTGCATCAATTGCAGCTATAAAAAATATACTCTAATACATTAACAGACTATTTAAAAGTAACATTTAATAAACATACTGCAAAAACTGCCAAAGATAACAGATTTCTGACCAAAAACACAAATTTATTTCTGTGGTTTATATGGGCTTTTCTGTGGTGATACATCTTACATACAGTGCTAATTGGAGGAAGGTGTTGCAAATGTCTATCAAGACAATTCTCAGTTAAGTCAGAGATTAAATCAATATTCTTGGCACTTTCTTCTATTTGTGTTAAATACAGTACTTTATACACACATACACAGACAAAATTATTTCTTTTGGAAATTCCCTATAAATTCACAATTCTCTTGAATTGTGAATTCAGAGGGTAACTTGTTTATAGGTTAAAATTATTAATGTCATCTTCAGGAACTGCAAAAGCCTATCTCAGCAATAGCTTTGGAAATCAAGGAGTGGTTACGCACCAGGTAACCTTTCTTTTAAAAAAGAAAACACATTACATTGTTAATTTAGTGTTGCTAATTCGATTATTATCCATCCTGAATTGAACAATGCTGTTAATTGTTTTTAAGCTGTAAAGAAAGACTGACTCCAGAAATGGCAAAAAAGGAAATACACGAATGTGTGGTGATGACAATAAGAATTGTGGAGCTCTCAACAAAGAACAGTCGCAACTGGACAAAGCATTGGGAAAACGTTTACTCCTCGCTACAACTTTTAAATTCTTTCAATGGCTATCTGGACTGTCTTTCAGATGACAAGGTAAATAATCAAACAAATAAATAAGTAAGCATATATAACTGAACTGAAGTAGATGTCATAAAGTAGTGTGTTCATCTGTAGTTGTTTAAGGATCAACATAAGTCAAAGCCTAGCATGTGTATTTACCTGTCCCCACTAGAACATCTACAATATCTTTTGCTTACATTTAATCCATGTAATTTATTTTGTATCCACTGACAGTGAACTGATTATGTGACTGATTGGTCGTTTAGTGTCATACATACCAGACTGCAAAATCCAGGACTACAAAATCAATTACTTGACTGTACTAGAGAGCGACAAAAAGAAAAAAAATGTGACATTTAAGTAGGTGTATTTCTTCAAAAACAAATCTGTATAAAAAATGACTCCTTAGAAAACCATCTCCAACTTCAGGTCAATGTTATACAACCCGAATTCCAGAAAAGTTGGGACGTTCTTAAACTTCTCAGTTTAAACATTTGTTGTGTTATCTATGTTTTGTTGTGAATAACATACTGGATTATGTAATTTTCAAGTCTTTTAGTTTTCATTTTATGAAAATGTAAAGGACTTCACAACTTTTTTGGAATTTGGGTTGTACATCAATCCGCCAGAACCTGATGACTTGTCGTTCCTGATCAGACATTCTCCACCAACTGTAACATCCAGTTATAGCACTTCTTATTACTACTTCACAATTAACAACTTGACCACTCTGTGGAAAATAAATGGAATGTGCTATTGCAACATAAGAAGAAAACCTTTTACTTGCAGGACTTGAAGAAACTGTTCCACATCACTTGGCCACATATAAGACAAAAAATTGAAGAATGTGTTAGAATCCACTGGATGTCAAAAAAAACTTCAATTCAGGTATAAAGCTTGAAAGGCTTACACATACTGTATGAAGTTCTTAACCAACTGAGACTGCTGTAATCTTGATCCACATTTACCAAAAAAGAATAAATTTTGTGATTTTCTCTTCAGAACTGGGCTGACCTGTTTTCTCTCCAGCTGCCGGATATTTTGCAGACAGAATGGGAGGAGAGATTAAAGAGCCTCTTCACAGAGAGACTGACAAATGTAAGTTGCATCAGATAAATCAGATAACTTGATCATTTTGACTCTTACATTGAACACTGCTTACAGCCTGTCAGTCTAGAAGATTGAAAAAGATTAATTTTTCAGGTTGTCATATTGTTAATTCTTATTGTTTAATATTACATTCCTGTATATTTAGCATCATACACTTGGGTAGGGCATCAGTACACATTGTGGAAGACAAATTCACTAATACTAACATATTAAGTTACGAAGACGTTCGTCATCATTGTGCATGGTTTAATTCCAGCTTCATTTAAAATTTAAGCTGTCTGCATTTGAGATCAAGGGTTCTGTCTTTAACAGGAAACTGAAGAACGCCAAGTGGAGCTTTACTGTGATAATCCTGGTGTTTGTCCAGCGATGAAAGACTGCCTGTTAAATTGTGCTAAAGATGTGATTTGCAGGTTATCCAGACCCAAGGTGAGTAAGTACATTACTTTGAGTACATACAGTACTGTGCAAAATTCTTCAGCCACTTTGAATCAGCTTGTTGGTGCAAATGCATTTTGCCTGTCAAACTGAATAGATTAAATAAAAGAAATGGTAAGACTTTTTCACTGTGACAAGCTGTAAAGTGCTATAAAGGGCCTAGATAAAGGACTTCCAACCACTCAGCATTCAGTACCACCAGTATACTGATCACCGCCTGATCATCTGGAATCATCTGCTCCTGTTTCTTCACTGGTTCAGGCCTGGAGTCTAGAGAACCGTTCCTCAAGACCTACATTAAAATACAAGAAAGTATGGCTCTTTGGAAACAAATCAGGGGTGACTCAAGACTTTTGTGTAGTACTGTATAACTACTACTTCCAGTAGACAAAAGATTTCATACAACATACTTAACAACTTTCGTACTTTGATGAAAAGTTGTGGTTGCAATATTGAGACATCAAAGAGGTCATTTGCCTTTGCAGCACTCCGGTCCAATTTTGATCTATTCCTCTTGAACGATCATCATCTCCTTAAGGTTATGAATGTTTCACAGCTTCAATATTCAAATTTTAATAGGATTCAAGTAAGGAGATTAACTAGGACATTCAAGCTGCTTGACCTTTTTTTATAAAAAGAATTATACATGGTCTATATGTTTGGAAAATCTTACCTTGTGGAAAGAGCTGCTTTATATTTAATAATGTTGCCCATAAGAACAAATGCTATCATATTTTTTTTAATTGCTGGCTTCTCTCATCATCCTTATCACTAGTCTTTCTTTTCCCTCTCAGTTAAATTTTTTTAATATTTATATGCAACATTTAAAGACATTGTGTGTAAATCTGACCTGCAATCGTTTCCCTTAAATTCAGAAAACTGCTGCTGTGGGGTTGTTTACATTGACTTGGGGTTGCTATTATGAATAATTTTCTGGTCTAAAATGCTTAACTAGTCCTAGTCAAACGCAAAAGTGAAGTGAATATAGTTTTTAATTCCAACTGTTATTTTTCAACCCGATCTCACAACTTTTCATCACGATATACAATGTAATCAAAATACGTGCTGCCATCAAGCTTTAGGGCTTTTTTTCGTGCTAGGACAATGCTTCACTACTCAATGTATTTCAATGTGCAGTGTGTAACACTGCCAGAATCAGCGGTAACTGGTGACTTTTAGGGTTTGGGTTTGGGTTAGGTTTGGGTTAGGGTTAGTGACTTTCCCGTCTCACAGCATTTCAATCTGTTTCAACCGCTTTGCAAACCAAAATGTTAAGGAATCAACCTAAACCTAACCCTAAACCTAACCTTAACCCTCAACCTTAAACCTAAAATATTCAGGGTGGTGAAGCGTTGTCCTAGCACAAAAAACTGAAGCATTGTCCTTGCACAAAAAATCCCTAAAGCATGATCGCACCACATATTTTGATTACATTGTATATCGTGATGGCTTCACGAAAACTTGAGTCCAGACTCTATTTTTACCAGTCTGATAATGGTCAATGAAAATCAGGTCACATGACTTTAGGATTATAGAGGTAGGTTTGTATTACAGTTTAATTGCCATCCAAATGGAACAGAACAAGTTATTGGCCATTCTGAATATTATTATAATTAATTTTATTATAATTTAAATGAATAGTAATAACAATAATATATTTTTCCAAATGAGCTAAATGTGGTTATCATTGTCTTCTTTTCTTTCAAAACAAATATGTTTTCATCCACATCTGCAGCAAGGACAGCGACCTATGGTAAGAAATTTCAGTTGATCTAATTTGCACAACACAACAAGCAAAACTTTGTACCTTGTCATAACAATTATTCTAAAATGTAAGTTAATGTAAAAATGTTTTTTTCCAAGCAATTCTGGACCATTTCTATTGGTCCATTATTTCTGAAATGGTTACACAATGCAAAGAGCAGCTGATGTAAATAATACATTAGAACACAAAAGTAAATACAAGGTTGTATGGAGATCATTGGAGGTGGTTTTTCAAATCTACAACAGAATACACATCCACTCATAATAATATAGTTTTTCTGATGTGGTACTTTGTTGCTATCTAGAAAGATCATCAGAAGATAATGAAGAAGTGTTATCAATCTGGAAAATTGGTCTCTTGCATCATTGAAAACAAACTGTATGATCCAAAGACTGGAGATCATGAAGAGTACCTTCTCTATCTTCTCTTTGATGAAGAACTGAAGGAACATTTTCAGATGTTGGGTAAGATTTGTACCGTTTTGTTTATACCTCTGTGGAATTAGTGTGCTTGCGTCAGTCACATTACTGTTCTTAAGGTTTATTTTTATCATTATAGTACAGATGACACAAACCACGTAAGTGAGACGAGCCCTGTGAGTGGAATAAATGTAAAGTGAATATCTTTGAGAATGCAAATCAGCTGTTTTTGCTCAAGCGTCCTTTTTTCTTTTTTTTGTGCCTACGTGTGTTTTTTTCCACATCTGTTTTTGGCGCATGCACATGCAGTTGAGGAGTCTACGGAACCTTTTGCCAGATGGGAGGGGGGAGAGAAGAGTGTGTGAGGTGTGTGTGAGGAGTGAGTGGGGTCGTCCACAATGTTGGTGGCTTTGTGGATTCAGTGTGTGATGTAAATATCTGTGACAGAGGGGAGAGAGACCCCGATCTTCTCAGCTGTCCTCACAATCCTCTGTAGGGTCTTGTGATCCAACATGTTACAATTCCCGTACCAGGCTGGGATGCAGCTACAGAGAAAGTTCTCTATGGTCCCTCTGTAGAACATGGTGAGGATTGGGGGTGGAAGGTGCGCTCTTCTCAGTTTCTGCAGTAAGAAGAGATGATTCTGGGCTTTCAGCAGCATGAACAGTAAAGGGTTGAGCACACCTGTGTTCAGCCTGGTGGTGCTGGAGATGTTGCTCCTGATCCTGACTGACTGAGGTCTCCCAGTCAGGAAGTCCAGGACCCAGTTGCAGAGGGAAGTGTTTAAACCCAGCAGTCAGATGCTGAGGAATGATGGTGTTGAAGCTGAACTCTAGTGTATGAACAGCATTCTAACATAAATGTCCTTTTTGTCCAGATGTGTAAGGGCCAGGTGAAGGGTGGTGCTGATGGCATCATCTGTAGAACGGTTGGGATGGTATGCATATTGCAGGAGGTCCAGTAAGGGTGGCAGTTGTGACTTGAGCCTCTCGAAGCACTTCATGATGATGGGTGTGAGTGTGACGGGATGATAGTCAATGTTGTCTGGTCCAGCAGCTTTTTGTGGGTTGACTCTGAGCAGAGTTTTTCTCACGTCGGCCACAGTCAGGCAGTGCACCTGGTTGTTGCGAGGTGGGGAATCTTTCTTTGGGCTTCAAACCCTGCATAGAAGTTTAACGTGTCTGGAAGGGAGGCCTCACCATCACAGACAGGTGGACAGACAAATAATCATGTGATTGCTAACATCAACTGTGCAGGAAGTAAGAAAGAAATGACCAGTTGGACCGATGGTGAATGGACATTGAGCTCCGGGCTCAGCTGGCTTTAATGGAAATATAACTGTGGGATAATGGAAAACTGAGACTAATGAGGGAGAAACCTACTGGTGGTGGGAGCAGGTGGGGGGCACCCAGGCTGAGTAACGGGTTAACTTAAACGGCAAGTTTTGAGTTGAACAGAGATTAGTTTGTGATTCCCTAAGCTCTTTGTCTTCGCACACACGCACATAGTGCCCTCATGTGGCCCCTATTTTCACCTTTGCATCATGGGTTAAAATGTGTCTATTTTTAAGAGTTTAATACACTAATATACCTTTGTTTCAGTTACAGTCAGTTTTACTAGAAGGCAACTCTTTCTCTGTGCTGTTTCAGTCTCTGTTGCGCTGATGCACATACACTCCTGCCCCACCTCCATTTAAAGGGGACCTCCTCATCATTTCCAAAGTAACCCTCCATAATGAAGTGTTTAAGATGTAAACAACGAAGTTCAGAGCAGGTTTTATGTAAGATGCTTCATTCTGGAGAGAATCAGAATTGTTCACAGTGGTGGTCAGTGGAATCAGATATCCACCAAGTTAATTCACTGAAAGTTAAGGTAAAGTTGGAGATGCCAGAACGGTGTAGATGTGAGGGTTGTGCTGAAGACATTTTTCTTTGCTTCTCTGAGCTGTTTGTCTCCAGACATGAGGGTAGAACCTAGGCAGAGCCACAGAAATGAGAAAATCAGCCGCTAAAAACATGACGTTAAGAGAGACAAGCCCTGTGGCGAGAGTGTCTCAAAGTTTATTAGTTTGAGAGTTTAACTGAACCAGATTTTTTTTGCTTTTAATCTCTTTCGTGGCTTTGCATACTTTTTTCCCACGCTTCATAATATTCTCGCTAAAATGAATTCTAGTTCTTTTCATTCTATTTGAATTTTCTAGATGCTTTTCCTCTTACTGACTTCAACACTGTTCGAACTCTGAAATGTCTGGCTGCAATTGTATCTTAAAGCAGTGGAGCATTTTCTTATGGAAATACATTCTATAAGATTTTATTGCCTGTTTTTAAATGTGCCTTTGAGAAAACACACTCTTAAAATAAACAATTCTAGTTTTGGAAAGACAATCTGGAAAAGGTGTAGATAAAATGTACTCCAATCTTACTCAAACCTTCCTCACAATGAGTAACTCCTTCAGAAGAGCAGCATCTTCTGTTTCAATCTCAATTCTACTGTAATTTTTGCAGAGAAACAAAGTCAAATACACAAAGACTACATGGCACACCTCTCGATAAAAGCACAGGAGCTGATAATGGGAGCTGAAACACTGGTGAAACAACTGATAGAGCAGATGGTGAACCATTCAGTACCATGCAGTCTACTGAACAAGATCATGGAAGGGAAACAATATGTCAACAACTGGATTCTTGGTAAGTTATAAAATTTAATTTGGAAGTTTGAAGCTCACCTATCAGTCAAAAGTTTGGGCATGCAGGCCTTTCGGTCAAAAGCTTGGGTACACAAATTTAGCCTCAAACCCAATGCTTGGGTGCACCATCCTTGTGCACCATCTAAGATGGTGGCGCCCTGTGTGGCAGCAGCTGATCCGGCTCTCACTAACAGTGTGCGTTTTTTGTTAAATGTAATCTTCTCCTTTAAAATTACCTACGATTGATACACTTTACTCAAACTTCATACACCTGACCAATTCAGTACATTATTGAGCAATTTGCTGGCTTTAGATCTCCAAACTCTATGTGGACTGGGAATATTATGGCAGCAAGACCCAGAGGCCTGCACAGCAGCGGTACCACCTACCACCACTTGCCACGCAAGTGCTGCATTCGGGCAGATATCGCTGCTAGGCTAAAAGCTAATCCACACAGACCAGCGCTTCCATCTATTCTGCTGTCTAATGTCCGCTCGCTAGAGAACAAAATGGACTACATAAGACTGGTTTTAACCACAAAATGCAAGGTGAAAAGACTGTTGTGCACTCATTTTTACCAAGACATGGCTGAACTCCTGCGTGTACATTCCCCCCAACGTAAACACAAAGGCAGCACTATATCAGTCTGTCAGTGCAATGCAAACTGCAAACTGGGACTGTATTTATGTAATTGCTGGAGACTTTAAATAACACCAATGTAAAGATAGTGCTGCCACATTTTTATCAACATGTTGACTTTGCAACCCTGGGAGTAAACACGTTGTACCAGGTTTACACAAACATCAAACAGGCATTCAAGGCAACTTCCCACCCCCACCTTGGAAACTCAGACCATCTCTCTGTTATGCTAATTCTTGCATACAGACCACTGCTAACCAGGTGCAAACCATCTACAAAGCTTATATGAATCTGGCCAGAGGGAGCACTTTCAGCACTCCAGGACTGTTTTGAATGCACAAACTGGAATTTATTTAGAGAGGCTGCCACGATTAACCAGCACATCAACCTGGAGGAGTATGCAGAGCCTGTGACAGGATTCATGTCCAAGTGTGTGGAGAATGGGACAGTGATCCGGGGACAGAGAAGCTCTCAGATCCACTAGAGCTTGAACCGAGGCGTGAGAGCAATGAAACGTGCTTATGGACATAAAATCCAGAGTCACTTCACTGACTCAAAAGATCCCAAGCGCCTGTGGCAAGGCTTCCAATCTATTACGGACTATAAACCCTCCCTGCCACCTTGTGATGATAACAGAGACTTCCTCAACACACTTACTGCATATTTTAGCCAGTTTGAGGAAAATAACGCAACAGCAATAAAAGCCCCTCTTACTACGGACAATGAGTACTTTGTCTCGACCACAGTGATGTTCAGAGAACCCTGCGCCGGGTCAATCCACGGAAAGCTGCAGGTCCCGACAACATACCAGGGTGTGTACTCAGAGACTGTGATGACCACATCACATCACATCCAGACTGCCTACTACATTTGATCAACTTCAATTTGCATACCGCCCAAATCGCTCCATTGATAATACCATAACAACTGCACTCCATCTGACTTTGGCTCATCTGAAAAATAAGACTTCCTCACAGGCAGACCCCAGACAGTACGTCCTGGAAAAAACACTTCTGAGACTACCATCATGAACACTGGGGTTCCCTAAGGCTGTATTCTATGCCCCCTACTGTTCACCTTGTTGACTCACGACTGCTGTGCAAGTTACAACTTGAATCACATCATAAAATTTTCAGCCGACACAACAGTAGTGGGCCTCATCAGCAATGATGATGATGACTCTTCCTTCAGAGAGGAAGTTAACCAATTTATTGCCTGGTATGGAAAAAACAACCTGGCACTGAATGTCAGCAAAACAAAAGATATCATCATTCATAGCACACCGACCACTTACAATCCATGGAAACAGCGTAGAGTTAGTGAGAAGCACCAAGTGTCTGGGAGTGCACTTGAAGGATGACCTGACATGGACCACAAATATCACTTCTCGTCAAGAGGGCACAACAGCGACTTCATTTTCTCTGAAGGCTGAAAAGAGCAAACCTGCCCTCTCCTGTCTTCACAACTTCCTACAGAGGCACTATAGAAAGTATACTGATCAGCAGCATCTCAGTCTGGTATGGTAGCTGCACTGCCACTGAACAGAAGATACTTCGAAGGGTGGTGAGGACGGCAGAGAAAATCACCGGGACCTCACTCCCATCTGTTCAAGAACTACACTACTCATGTTGCCAGAGCAGATCCATTAAGATCATGAAAGATTCCACACACACAGCACATAGACTGTTTGAACTTCTGCCCTCTGGAAAATGTTACCGCAGTGTGCACTGCAGAACAACCAGATTCAACGGGAGCTTCTTCCCCCAGGCCATCAGAATACTAAACTCTGTAAAATAACTGAACGTTATGTACACGTCTCATACGTGGACTATCTGATCACACATATTTCAATTGTCTGAACAATAAAAATTGTCTTAACAATATATCCCAATAATGCTGCTAGTTTCTGTGAAACCTTTTTGCTGTCTTACTCGCTGTGCATTTTATTATCACAAATAAGTCTAAAGTTTACATTATATTTATATAGTGCAATAATACAATCACTGTGAATATTGTATCTATTTTGTGCAATAATACAATCACTGTGAAACAATATTTTCATTCATATTATATTTCTCCCACTGACTGGCTTTACATTTATATGTAATGTCTGTGTTGTCTTGCGTGCATTTGTCTTTTATGTCTGCACATTGAACCAGGAGAAACGCAATTTCGTTCAGCTATGCATCCGTTGTACTGTTGAATGGCATGAATGACAATAAAGTTCACTTACTTACTTACTTATTTCATGAACAGTGTCTGAAAATTGGTCATTGAAAATGAATGTGTAGAGAGAGACTGAAAAACATAGTGTGAGTGGTTCGAGCTGTTCTCTCTTAGCAATAGTGTGTCCCTTCAAATCTAGCCAAAGGTCAGAAGTTAGGGCATGCTCGCCTATGGATCAAAAGTTTGCATACACTCGCCTGTCTGTCAAAAGATTGGCTCTATTGATGGACAGTGTCTGAGTAGTGAAGCAGTGGGGCTCAGTCATGTTTTGCCTTTTCCCATGAAAATGCTTTCTAGTTTTAAACTGACTGCTGACTTTGCTTGAAGAACTTTTTGTTGGTGATTGTTGATTACTGTAATGGACAGGACTGTTTAAGATGTTTTACCATGGCATCTTAAACAGTCTGTGCAAAAGTCTTGAGCCAACTCATTTCTTCATATTTTGCTTTGAGTTGTTGGTGCAAACTTACTGCTTTATGGATGTCAGGCTGTATTTTCTTTGTCTTATCTTTACATATTGAGTAGACTATGTGAAAGAAATGGAAAAAAAATGTTTAACTGTGACTGGCTGCCAAGTGCCTAAAGATACAAGGAGCCTAAATAAAGGAGTTCCAACCACTCAGCATTTAGCACCACCAGTATACTAATCACCGCCTGATCATCTGGAATCATCCTGTTTCTTCACTGGTTCAGGATTTTAGTTAGATGCTCTTTGTTCTGCTTGAATGATTCACACATAGGTCACTGTGTGTCTTACTATTCAAACTGAAAATGAGAAATTCTGGCTTTTTGGAAGCAAAATATAAAGAAATCTGGGGTGGCGCAAGACTTTGCACAGTACTGTACATCGTTTGGTTAATAATATTGACCTGTAGTTTTATTAATAACACACTGACACTTGCTATCATATGATTCAAAAATCATAATGTAAGTAAGACAAAACATGCCAAATGTGTGTGAACTTTCTTTAGCATGAGAACGTTATAACAAAAAATAGGGAAATGAATGAAAAATACTATCTAAAATGGACTGTGGGTAGCTCCACACACAGCTCAATAATATTTATGGACTGAGCTTCTGCTATTTAATCATATCAGTCAGTAGATCAGCACAATGGAGTTTAACCTTGAACTTCAAAAAATAAAATGAATGATAAATAATAAATTAAAATTTGATATTGGTATTGTTTTTCAGAATTATTTAGCCTCCTAAAATTGGTATTAGCCAAGATTTTCAGGGGAGGAAACAAAATTGTATTACAGTACAAATCAACAGGAGTGAGAATGAACATGCTGAGAAAAGAGAAATGTTTTAAGGTGGACTTTGAGCGAGGAATCTTATGGGGGATTGGAGACAAAATTGAAAGTCTTGTAGTATATTTTTGAAGAGCTATTAAGATGAGGGATTATGAATAATGATTTTTTTTTTCTAGGACAAAATATAAACAGGTGGGATAGTGAGTTAGAAGAGGCAAAAAAAGTTTTCTGTTCATTTGAAGAAAGGCAACGAAAATTAAGTGCGCTCTATCATCTCAACCAAGGCATTCCAGGTATGGGATTCCTCATTTTTGCCATGTTTTGTTTTAACCTGTTTTGTTTGGTTTCATAAAGGGCTCTACTTCGCATGCTATGCAGTCTAATGGTAAATTTTGTTAATTTGGTTGGATGCCCAACTGGCACCCATTTGTTATTTTCAGTGATCAGATATTAGAAGAAATTGAGGTCTTTTTGAATCTTTGAAAATATTGATATATTTCTTGACAGTTGTAGTCTACATAGAACTACAGTGATTGGCATAAATATTTATTTGTATGATTTTTCCCCCTTGTTTTTTATATTAATATTTTTTCCACCATAGGTGATATTTAATATTTAACTACTAATATTTAATTCTTTTTCTCAGAATTTGCATCAGTTACTTTAGTACTGTTCTTTAGTAACTTTTTATTAACTTTTTTCAGTTGACATAAAGCCACTTGATGCTGCTTTAAAGATAAACCCGTCCAAAGAAAAATGTCCTCTGAAAACAATCATGGAAATGCTGATTAGAGAAGAACCTGGATCAAATTGTGGTGACGACACATTTGTAATTAATATTCAGAGGTTTGAAAAGATCAATGTGTTGTCAAAAAGCACACACTTCAAAGAAATGTGGAGAGAAATCACAAGACATGTCAAGGACACTGATTTTAAAAATGACAAATTGATTCCACTGGACCAGGTCCATGGCAGAATTTTCAAACCCACGTTTGAAGAATTCAGAAAAACATATAAAGGACTGAAGGATCTCTCCATGAGTCTGAATGACTTGGAGGCTAAGCTGGGCAACTTCATTGAGAAAAGTACAAAAGAAAAAATAAACAAAAAAATGCAAGGGGAACTAAAGACAATGGCAGCAGTTTTCTGTGAAAATGCTGGGAATACCTGGATTGAAAATACACAGGAGTACATCACCCGCTACAGAGAGCTTCAGTTTGTGAAGGAAAATGTGAAGGTGATCAAAGACCTACGAGATCACCTTGATCTTCGTGGAGACTTTGGAGCCATTGATGACTTTGGGGTATGTTAGACTTTTTATTTCTATTGATACACCAGTAATTTAAGGAACTAGTTCAGTATATGTGTTAGTACATTTTTACTTGATATTTAGAACATGCTGTGATTTAAATGAGAGGTAGATGCATGTTTTCTTTATATTTGACCTTTTGCAAAATTTTGTGGTCACTGATTGAAAACAGACAAAGGACAGGTAAACAGGTGTGTCTGGTATAATCCTTAATCACAGATCAGAAACCAGGTATTGACATTCATAAACTATACTAGGGAATGAAACATGAAGAACTGTAACAAGTATACTAGACGTTTTGGGGAAACAAAATAATTGTCACAATTTTTTATTTTAAAAGATTCAGAAGAATCCAGAGCATGTACAGCAATTCTATAATGTACTGGAGTTTATGCTCTCATACTGTTCATTTTTATCATAAAGCCCCAACTTTTTCTGGTTCATGTTATTGTGAAGTATTGAAACTGCACTGACCGCAGAGTCAACTTACAGATGCATGAAAAAGTTTAGGCGTCTCGGCCACTTTAGCTATTTTAAGTGAAAACAATTTTCAAAAAGGAGGAGATAAAAACATATATTTTCTTCAGATTAAATAAATCTGAAATGTTGATGTAATGTTGAACAGCATATGGACCACAAGTGTTTGCGTGATCTCACTGAAGATGTGTGCCGTGTTGGAGAAATTGTGAAGAATATTCCAACACATGTGATCACTTTTCTGAAAGAATTTGATCAATGTGTCACAAGAGAATTTATCTCCTGGATTAAAGAGATAATAAAAGGTAAATTCTTCATCATCTGGTATTGTTGTTCTCATATTCTATAATTAGGTCAGTTATAAGATGACTGATGATCTAGTTGTTCTGGAAATATCCAGTTATGGTTCTCTGTGCAGAGGGATGAATATATTTTATGCCACATTTTCTGTTTTAAGACACTGGAGAGCTAACAGCGTT
>JBBJLS010018117.1:0-15344 GCA_037577275.1 Bryconaethiops microstoma
GGTCTTGCTGATGTTGAGCTGCAGCTGATTCAGCTCACACCAGTCCACAAAACTGTCCAGAGCCTTCCTGTATTCCAGGTCGTCCCCACTCCTGATACATACAACTATTGCTGAGTCATCTGAGAATTTCTGCATATAGCAGCCCTCTGTGTTGTATTGGAAGTCAGATGTGTACAGGGTGAACTGTGAAAGAAATGTTCAATTAGGAGCTCCAATACTACTTAGCACTGTGTCAGACCCTCATCCACATACTAGGCAGCTGCTAGCGTAGTGCAGTGGCCCCCAACCTTTTTTGCGCCACAGACCAGTTTCATGTAAAACAATATTTTCATGGACCGGTATAGGTACAACTATAAACAAAGTGCATTTTTGCTAGCTTGTGGTCAAAATTATCTTGTGACAGAGATGAGCATTTCCTTCAAAATAAAAGATCTTTCATACTCTGATAATCAATAAAATATTTTTATTCTGTCTTTCTGTGCAGCCCGGTACCAAATGACTCACGGACCAGTACCGGTCCGCGGCACGGTGGTTGAGGACCTCTGGTCTAGTGGTTAGGGCGTTCGCCTTGTGATCAGAAAGTCATGGGTTTGAATCCCAAGACTGCTAAGCACCTCTGAGGTACCTTTTGAGCAACACTGCTCCCTGGGTGCTGTGTTCCTTGTGCGTGAACCAGAGGGGATCTTCTACTGGCCTAAACAGGGGGCGGAGGGTGTCCAGGACCACTTTCTCGGAGGCCTTCATGCTGTGTGAGGCGAATAGCTCAAAGGTCACTTTGTAAATAACACCTGGTAGTTGTGGTTAGTAATAGGTTGTTGCCATTTTGGTTGACTCAGTTTTCTCCTGGTTTTGGTTAGTTAGGGAGTTTACATTTACATTTACGGCATTTGGCAGACGCTCTTATCCAGAGCGACGTTCACTAGTGCTTAAGTAGACCACACCTGTGAAGCTAGACTCAAATCAACACTTTTTAACCAAGTTACTACCAACTAAGTTACACACCTTAACAAACGCTTTCAAAAAGAAGTCGTCAGAGGTTAATACACATTTAGCGAAAACATAGACAAGAGTTAAGAGAGTAAAAGGCCAAAAGTTTTTAATATTTCTAGGAAGAAAAGGTTAGGTAAGAGTTAGGTTTCTTTCATTTGTAAAGTCAGTATGTTCAATCAGCTAACAGAAATGATACTGTTAGAGGAATTCAGTACCTGCCTTTCTGACAGGATAGTGGTTTATTTGAATGAATAGAAGGTCTACTTAGCTCACAGACTACACTACTGTAACTAAGATTAGGTCCCTGGTATTTACTTCTAAACCTGACCCTACCACCGCATCATTAGGTGTGTCTCATAGGGCCTCTGCCTCTGCCTCTACCCAGAAGACAGACCACACTGTAACTGATGCCACGTTTCTAGCACCCAACTCTACACTTGACCCTACAACAGAATGATTGTGTCTACACATGACCTTAGATGTCAAGATGGTAGCGTGCTAAGTTGCAGAGCCCTCTCTGGGTCCAACACTTTGGTGCACAAGTTTTCAATCGACATCACACCAAAGCTTTGCTAACATGTATCCGAACAGCTGGATCTCCACAATGATTTTACAATAAAGCACATGATCATTTTCCATTTGTACAATGTCAGTCTGCACATTTGCACATCATCTTGTAATTATTTTCCATTATAAATATCCAGATTTGTTTAGTCTGTAGTCTGTGTGTATTTTTAGACTTATATTGTTTGCCTTTGTTTATATTTAACTCAAGGAGCGGTTCGTGGTTACACTTCATACGTGAATAACTATGTGACGAACACTAACCCTCTCGAATCCTCTTTGGTCGTCCTCTGAAGAGCACCAGTCATCTACAAAAGATGCAGAATGTCTGGTCTTCAGTACAAAACTTCTTCGACGACACTCCACTACTGCAGACCTGCACTGGGTTTCTGTGGTTCTCCAATAGATTTGAAACTCTAACCAGATCAGACCGGGTAATGTAATAGATCCGCCCTCTTAGAGCATTAAAGCCTGACTCCGTCCTCCAAGTCAAAGGCCTACATCCAGACTTTTCTCGGTTTTAACACCAGAGTGGTGGAACAAACCTTTCCTGAACTTTAGAACTGCTGAGACCCTCATTGCCTTCAATCGGAGACTGAAGACCCTTGTGTTCACCAAGCTCTGAGGATAACATCTACATCTCATAAACCAACTTAACACGAACTTCACAAATACGCCCTGTCAGACGACCCCCCCCCCCCTTTTCTTTGTCATACTAACGCTAGCTGGCTAACTTCCTGTCAGAGTTCTTGTTCTGAATTTTCAGGTAACAATAATAATGTAGTTTATTTGATTTGATTCTGTCTTTACGCATTGTATCACTTTCACTGCTTCTCTCATTTCTTCCAGGCAGTTCTACAGCCCCACCATACATACCTAAGGTAAGAGCATCAGAAACACAGATATTGTCTCTGTTCACACCTGTTCCTGTTCAAGTCAAGTCAAGTGGAGCTTTATTGTCATCCCAGTCATATACATGTAGTACACAGTGAGACGAAATATCTTCCTTCTGTACCGTAGGTGCAACATAGAACACAACACACTCACAACACAGAGAAACATGAGGGCAAAAAAATTAAACTTAAAATTAAACCTATGTATGTATAAATATATATATATATATATAACTACAAATACAAACAAATCGCCATTTATTATACAAACATTTGTTTAGAAGTTAATTGGTACACACGTTTATTTTGACGTTGAAATGTTTAGCAAGTGAATGAGCAGGTCAGAGCAAGTCAGGCATTAGGAAAATGCTACGTACCTTTGATTCTCCAGCAGAGGCATAGCTTGTATGTACATAATAATATTTTGCCTTTATAAGTGATTTTTTTTTTTTATCCATGTTTAAAATATGTGGTAAAGAAAGAAACAAAGTTATATTGTTAACACTGTGGATACCATTTTTAGGTACTGTAGCTTACTTGTTCATTGGTTATCACTGTTGATTAAGTTTTTAGACAAGCTACCGAACTAATTGCAGTTTTGCTGTTTATTCCAAGTTTCATTCTGTATTCACAACATGAAGAGCATAAAATAAATTTAAAGAAAAGGTGCCAGATGTCTCTTCATGTTGTTGAATCAGAGTTTATCTCACTGTCTAGTTGAAGTTGTTACTCATAGGCAAGGACAGTACATACAGAATTCCTAAAAAAACTACAGTATCCCTATAAGAGTATAGAATTCCTATAATAGTACAGTATTCCATTAAACATTCAACATTCCTATAAAAATTTTCATGTCTGTGTATATGTGTATGTAATTTGTGTGTGTGTGTGTGTGTGTGTGTCTCAGTGTAACAGTGGAAGTGAGTGGTATTTTGTGCTGCTGCTCCTCGCCTCTTGTTGCATTGCCGAGAGTTTTATTCTGCTCCCGAAACACATCAGAATCGCACACATTGTGAACCTAATAAAGGTAAGAGAAAATTTCAGCAGGGTTTTGCCGCTCATCACCTTCAGGATTAAGATCTTACTAAATATGTTTAAAATCATCCAAAATGATTTTCTCCAAATAAAAAAGTAAAGTTCCAGCTGAAACACTGTCAGATAAAGTCCAAAATCAGAACCAGTGCTTTCAGCTCTTCCATCTGTCTGCAGGTTTTCTCAATTTTGGCTTCACTGTTTTCACTGGCGGCTTTTGTGGTCATAATGGTTCTCACCAAACTGGTAAGAATGAATGATGTGCTAGTTGGTGTGGGACTCTGTGGGCCTTATAAAGCAGCGGCAACAACATCACCATCATTACCATCACCATCACCACTATCATCATAAGCACAATCACCATCATCATCACCACCATCATAACAATCATCACTACCATCATCATAACCACAATCACCATCACCACCACCATCATAAAAATCATCACTACCATCATCATAACCACAATCACCATCACCACCACAATCACCACCATCACCATCATTACCACCACCATCATTAACACTATCATCACCACCAGGATGATCACCATCATCATTACATCACCACAATCACCATCATCATCACCACCATCATAACAATCATCACCACCATCATCATAACCACAATCACCATCATCACCACCACAATCACCACATCATTACCATCATAACCACAATCACCACCATCATTACCACCAGGATGATCACCATCATCATTACATCACCACAATCACCACCACCACCATCATTACCATCATAATCACAATCATTACCACCACCATCATTAACACCATGATCACCACCACCATCATTACCATCATCACCATCATAACCACAATCACCATCACCACCACCACCATCATAAGCATCATCACCACCAACATCATAAGCATCATCACCACCATCATAACCACAATCACCACCATCACCATAATTACCACCACCACCATCATCATCACTATCATCACCATCATTATCACCATCATAACCTCCATCATCACCACCACCACCATCATAAACATCATCACTAACACCATCACATCATCACCACTATCATAACCACAATCACCACATCACCATCACCACCACCATCACCATCATTATCACAATCATAACCTCCATCATAATCACCACCACCATCATCATAACCACAATCACCACCACCACCACCACCATCATAAGCATCATCACCAAGACCATCACCATCGTAATCACCACCATCATTACCATCACCATCATTATCACCATCATAACCTCCATCATCATCACCACCACCATCACCATCATATCACCATCATAACCATCACCATCCCCATTACCATCATCATCTCAGTCATCATCATCGCGCCTCAAACACAACTTTATTCTTCTTCTGCTAGGGAAATATGACCTCAGTCCAGCGTGTATGTTTGATATATATGTGTGTGTGTGCTTGTGTTTGTGTGCTCACAGCTTGCAGCTAAAATTTTGACGGGTTTGGTGGTGATTCTGAGTTTGTGCCAGGTGGTAGTGGTGTTTTTCTTTGGTGGACCGAGCCAGGAGAGGTGAGTAAAGCTTTATTTCTCTTGTGAAACCTTAATCACCTATTATTGTTTTATTATTGTATTATTATCACTCGTTATTGTATTATTGTAAATGGTTTATTTCTAATATTAAGATAAATAATTTATGTGAAATCATCAGTTTGAGTGAATCTGTGAGAGAATTTTAGGGTTGATATAAAAGAGAACCCAAATCAAAGCATTCTGTCCCTTAATTGACCAAACATTTATTTATCCCTTCATTATAGTTTTCCATGGTTCCTCTGTTCTTACACACACTCTTACACAGAAGTCCTGTGTCAACTCATGTTTTCACTGCGAAATCATTCATATTGATTATCACTGTGACACTGTAATAAATATAATATGAAAAAGGAAAAGGAAATAAAGTAAAAATCCTGGCAGCTTATTTAAACTCATGTCTTTATTCTATATTACCACAAAGCCCAATGTTTTTCTCCTCCTGTTTTGAATGTTTGGTTCACTGAGGATGTTAGGCTGAACCTTCATCTCCGTCCGAGTGACGTTATGGTTGGTCATGTGACATTATGGTTGGCACAGATAAAGTTCAGGAAACCTGATTCCTGGCTGGATCAGGGCTCATGGGTTGCTGGTTCTGTGGGAAGTTCTGAGGATCACAGTCACGCCCAACTACCTTTAACTTCAGCAGAAAATTGTTTATCTTTATTTATAGTAAAGATATTCAATGAGGTTTCTTTTTCCTGGGCTTCATTAGACAACACATACATCCACACCCTAAGCCACTGTGTAAAACTTCCACAAACTTAAACCTAAAGCCTGGTTTAAACACAGAGTTGAGTAGGAACTCCTCTCAGCCCCTGTAGGAGAGAGCGAGAGAGAGAGAAATGTGTGTCTCACTTTTAAACCTATAAAAGTGAAAAATTATATGTACATTCCCGAGCTCTAGTACATCATTAACCCACAGACCTCCCCCCCCCACCTGACCCGCTAATCAGCTCCTTAACAGTTAACCCCCACGTGCCCAGCAGTGTCCCCGTAGAAGTGATTTCAGACAAAAAATTTAACCTGGCAGGTCCTGTCAGTCACTCCAGTTCTCCATATGGTTCACATTCCTCTGTGAAGAGTGAAGACTGACTGTAACACTTGATTTGTGTTTTTGATCGAAACTTGGCAGAACAGCAGCTGTCGGTTAAACCAGACCTGGCTATCATCTGGAGCTGGTTATCGAGCCAAACCACTGAAACCGCCTGGGGTTAGAAATTATTTACTGGATGTTGCTAATTCCAGGTTGAAGGTTCTTCCAGATCTTGTTCCTGCTTTTCTCTGTGTGTCATGATATGATCAAAATTACTGATTTGTATGTGGTTTAAATCATATCTCTGGTAAAACATAGGTCTGATTCAGGACTGACCTGCTTTTTGTCACTTGACTCTTTTTATTATCGTACTGCTTCTCCCAGCAACATGATCAGGCAGCATAGTTACCGGATCACAGCTGTGCTGATGATACTCATGTTAATACATATATATGGTATTACCTTCGTACTAAACCTGCAAAACGTTAAACATCCTGCTCTAGCTCACTGTCCTGACATGAAAACCTGGATGGATTAAGATTAGGAATCTTAATTTTAAATCAGACATTATTGTTATCAGGTAGCTGGTGTCCTGGTGTTTAGGGAGTTACTCCTGCCATCGGAAGGTCGTAAGTTCAAATCCTAGGACTGGGTTCAAATACCACTGAGGGACCTGAGTCCACACAAACTGCTCCTGCACACACTGCTCCCTCACACACTGCTCCCCCTCACACACTGCTCCCCCTCACACACTGCTCCCCCCCACACACTGCTCCCCCCCACACACTGTTCCTCCCCCACACACTGCCCCCCCCCCACTGCTCCCCCCCACACACACACTGCTCCCCCCCACACACTGTTGTTCATCTTAAGAACATCTCCAGATTTAGTGTGACTATTTGCTGATCTCCATGGGCCTCTGGTCCTAAGAAGTTTCCCTCAAACATTCCCCCAAAAACAAGTCGGTCCCTCAAACATTCACCTCAGCTTCACTTCTTCACACATTTATGTCCTTCATTTCAGAAAGAAAAGGATGGGTGGAGCTCTGAACACTTTTTGGACAAACCGTCTCAGATATTTTATTAATTATTCTTTTGTGTTAAACTTTCAGAAGGAGAATCTGTTGCTGGGTGTTCGGACTGGTTGCATTTATAAACATGTGTTTGGCAGGTAAGGGCACCTTCCAGTTTTTAACACCTGCACCTGTTTTACTGCACAGTTTACTTACGTGTGGAAGTCTGTCTTTGCCCAAAAGTTTTTACAGAATAAATAATTCTGTAATTATATGATGTAATGTGGCAATACATTCTACAATTTTAAACAAATATAAATAATTAAATGTGACATGAAATTTGCAAATTTGTAATCATATTAATTTACTTTATTTCACTGAAAGCAATGAAGACGGGGGTAATGCTGAGAAATAAAAGGCAATACACCTAACAAAGCATGTCATTGTTCTATCGAGGAACCGCTACACTGACTGTGTAAAACCTGTAGAACCTGAATGGTGAACGTGTAATAGGCAATGAAGGGTTGAGGGAAGTGGATTGAAAATTCAAGACTGCGGAAAAGTCATATGTCATGTTTTCAGTCTTACAGTCTCAAGTCCGACACAGTTATTTGTGTTGAACTTCAGTGGAGTTTTAAAAGTTTGAGCAGAAATATGAGTTCTTTCCAGATGGTCAGTTTTCATGTCCCGTTATTTATTTGATGTTAAAGGTCAATAAATGTTCACACCCATAAACCTGATAGTGGTGGTTGTGGTGTTGCACCGAGTGAACTTGCAGCACCGTTTTTTTTGATGGATATCTTACTTTCCATCAAAAAAAAAAACGAACCAGATAAAACACCTGCGAGGTGTGGATTCTCTGACAGATGTGAATTTTGACTGGAGGAGTTAGGTTTGGCAGTTTAAGAAATTTGAAAGCATAAAAGGCAGCATTGTGCAAGGGTCTTTTCTGGAGGTATGTAGAGGCATCTGGTTCAAGTGATTTTAAGATTTAAGATGATTGTAAAATTTAAGATCAAGTGTTTTTAAGATGTGTTAAATGGTTTATGTGATTTTAAGATGTTTTTAAGATATTAAAGGGATTTTAAGATACAGTTGAAACAAGAAGTTTATATGCACTGTATAAAAAGATACATTTTTTTTTTTTAATCACTGACATTAAACCACACTAAACTTCTATTTTAGGTCAGTAAGGTTTACCAAAATTATTTATATTTCCTACATGACAGAATAATGAGAACATTTTTTTTTAGATAATGTTTTATTATTTTCGTGAAAGTCACAAATTTACATACACTAAGAATAATATGCCTTTAAACATTTGGTAAAGCTCAGATGATGATGATGTCATGTCTTTGGAAGCTTCCTCGGAATCTATAAATGGAGGCACACCTGTGGATGTATTTTAAGGCACACCTTAAACACATTGCTTCACTGTGTGACGCCATGGGAAAATCGAAAGAAATCAGCCAAGATATCAGGAAGTGAATTGTGGACCTCCACAAGTCTGGTTCATCCTTGGGTACAATTTCCAGATGCCTGAAGGTGTGTCCAAGTATATCCAAGTATAAACACCATGGGAATGTCCAGCCGTCATACTGCTCAGGAAGGAGATTCTGTGTCCCAGAGATGAATGTGTTTTGGAGCGAACTGTGCATACCAACCGCAGAACAAATGCAAAACACCTTGTGAAGATGCTGGCTGAAGCTGGTAAGAGAGTGTCATTGTCTACAGTGAGTCCTGTACCAACATGGGCTGACAGGCCACTCAGCGAGGAAGAAGCCATTACTCCAAAAGCAACATCAAAAAAGCCAGATTATGGTTTGCAAATGCACACAAGGACAAAAACCTTACATTTTGGAGACATGTTCTGTGGTCTGATGAAACTAAAATTGAACTGTTTGGCCATAATGACCACTGTTGCATTTGTTGGAAATAGGGGGAAGCTTGCAAGCCTGGGAACACCATCCCAACTGTAAAGTACTGGGGTGGTAGCATCATGTTGTGGGGGTGTTTTGCTGTAGGAGGGACTTTACAAAATAGGTGGCATCATGAGGAAAGAACTTCACGTAGAAATATTGAAGCAATATCTCAAGACATCAGCTAGGAAGTTAAAGCTTGGACGCGAATGGGTCTTCCAAATAGACAATGACCCCTAAGCATACCTCCAAATTCGTTTCAAAGTGGCCTAAGGACAACAAAGTCAGTGTTTCGGAGTGGCCATCACAAAGCCCTGATCTCAGTCAGGAGAAAATTTCTGAGAAGGCGTGTGCGAGGAAGGCGTCCTACAAACCTGACTCAGTTCCACCAGTTCTGTCAGGAGCAATGGGCCATGTATTGTGAGAAGCTTGTGGAAGGATATCCAAAACCAAATACTAATGAAATGTATGTAAACCGTTGACCTTGACAAAAATATTCTCAAACATTTTCTCGCAAATACAAATATTTTTCGTAGTCCTAACTGACCTAAAATAGGAAAAGTCTTTTTTACAGTGTATGTACACTTCTAGTTTTAATAAAATGTTAATAAAATAATGAAATGTTTCAAGTTGTTTAATTGATTTTTAGATTTCAGATGTTTAAGAAATTTTAGGATTTAAAATGATTTTAGGATGTTTAAGTGATTTAAGTCGTTTAGAGATTTTGAGATATAAGGTGTTTTAAGGGTTTTTAAAATGTTTTTTTTGTTGTTGTTGTTTTTGTTCTCCTGTTCCAGTGGCTGCCATGTTCGTGGGGCTGCATGGGTGTGAACGTCACTGCTGGTGGCCTATAGTGGTGTTGGGGGTTTATCTGGGATGTGACCTGCTGTTCTTCCTCTACTCAGCTTTTATACTGTGCAAGAGTCAGCAAAAAGACAGTCAAGAGGTAAACTTTTCTCTGCACCATCAGTGACAGTGTTTACCTGAGCTTTCCCAACTTTTCCGACATTCCAGAGACTCGGCACATCCTCCTGCCAGGCTGACCACCTCTCTTCCTTTGTTTCAGACTCGTAGGGAGGATTCCTGCTGGAAAAAGAGCTTCGCCGTCATCACAGTGGTGAATGTGGGTTTTGTAGTGGCGCTGATTGTGGGATATTTTGTATGTTACTGAGGAGCAGCTCAGCTGTGAACGTCCAGCACCTTCAGACTCTTTTCAGGTTCTGAATCTGCAGCTTTGGGATTTGTTTGATTTTCTGGAGGTTCAGGTGTCACGGTCATTAAACCTGTTTTCTTTTTTGGTTTTTTTTGGTTTTGTTTTTTAATCATGCATCTTCCGGCTAGTTTGATCCTGGATGTGTATCTACAAATCTTCAATTTCTAACTAAAGAAGGTAATAGTAACAATTTGAGTCCTGAAGGTTGTTTATCCATTGCAAATTCTTTTTATATAGATGTTGGCATCAAACAGGATTAGATTAACCAGGATTAGATTGAAAAGTGACAGTAAGAGAGGGACTGAGTGCTGTGTGTGTATGGAGAGAGACAGAATATCAACACAATGTGCAACACACACAGCCAGTCTGTGGGAGCCAGAAGTCTGGCTGGGTTGCAGGGGATCAAATACTTATTTCACTCAGTAAAATGCAAATCAATTTATAACTTTTATATAACATGTTTTCTTGATTTTTGGTTGATATTCTGTCTCTTTCCATAAAAATTAAAGTACCTTATAAATTAGAGACTTCATTTTTTGTAAGTCAGCAAACTTACAAATTCAGCAGGGGATCAAATAATTATTGCCCCACTGTATGTTTATTACAAAAGGCTGAAATATTATCTGATCCAGGTGTTGAAGGTGAGGCTGTTTTCATGGTGGCATTTTGTGTTGGTGATGGAACTGTGCCAGGTTCTGGGACGGCATGGAGGTGACTGGCTTTGTTGGGCGAGTCGAGGCTTGGTTAGATGTGGAATCTGAGAAAAAACAGTCCAACCTGCATGAGCATGCAAGATTTATACTTCCTTTTGGTCATTGTTTCTTTACTTCCGTGGAATAAAAAACTGAAGCTTTTTTAACTCCTCATTACTGACCAACACACACACACACACACACACCACACTACTATACACACTAGTGTGTTACAGAGAACCTAACACAATCACTGTGTTTATCATCAGTGTGATTAGGAAGAGAATAGTGAAGCTCTGATCCAACACCAGTCGGTCTTTCAAGTAGTGTTTTCTTTGATTGGCTTTCATTTTAGAAACATCACAAAACACAAAATCAATTTACAAACCCCATTTCCAAAAATGTGGACCTTTGCAGTCTTACTTTGCATCTGTCCCATCTTTTTTGGTGTGTGTTACAGGCATCAGTTTTCAAATTTGTTTGTTTACCATAGAACTGTACTTTTCTTTGTTCGTTTGTCTGTTAAATAAAGGTTCAACTGAATTGCCACGTTACAGATTATGCGTGTGTGTGTGTAAGTGTGAGTGTGTGTGGCCTTCGGTCATCTCTTAAGCCAGGAAATGTTGGCAAGCTGCTATTTTTGGCCAAAAATCTGTAGTCCTGTACCTGTTCCTTGTAGTTTGTGCCTTTTCTGCATGGGCTTCATTTTTAATCCATTTGTTTGCACTTTGATTGCACTCTGCAATTGCATAATTATTTTTTGTTAGCCCCTTTGTCTTGGGTAAATTTGATCATTTATGAGTTATTTTTATTTGAGGTTTCATTTTGAACTGAAAGCTTTGTTCACTTACTGTTTGTTTAAAATAGAAAGTGCAATAAAAATGTGTTTTACCTAAAATAATTAACAATTGTGATTATCATGATTTCAATATTGATAAAAATGATTGTGATTATCATTTTGGCCATAATCGTGCAACCCTTGTGTGTGTGTGTAAATGTGTAAATGAGGAAGTGTATCAGGAGATCAGCACCTCAGAGAAACTTCCTTATTCTGTAGAACTTAACCAGCGTTTCCTGCAGCTGATATAACGTTTATCTAACTCTCAATAGCAAACACACACACACACACACATCTGAACACTGTCGGCTCAGCGGATGTGTTTGATTTAACCCATCTGGTCGATTTATTGGCAATAGAAATCTAAAACTACTTTGGTTAAGGTTATGAACTGATCACTGTAATATAGAGATTTTTAACCATTTCCTGCTTGTTTGCAGATTTGACCAGTTTATTCTAAGCCACAAGTCTTGGACCGCTCCACACCATCAGGGCATTTCTGAAACTGAGGTTTTGGGAGACATTTTGTCATTCTCTTTAAAAACAAAGTGAAATTTCGGCCCCATCACCAAATGGAATGACGTCCAGAAGCGATTTCAGTGACCTCACATCATCATTCACATCATTCTCATCATCCACAACATCATCCACATAATCCACATCATCATTCATGTCTTTCTCTTTGAAAATCAAACTGAAAATTTACATTTTTCCACAGAGGACTTTATTCACCACATCTGTCCGAGCATGAGAGAAATTTACATATATAAGCAGTGGTTTATTTCAGTGTGACATTTATGTTCATTTGAATAAAAACACTGTGAGGAATGAAATACATGTTCTGGGTGACACAACCAGTCCAGCAACACGGCGAGAGAACACAAACCACTGAAGAGGTCAAAATAACACAAAATATGTGGAAAAATGTTTTTAAAAATTCAGTGAGAGAATATTTTATTAAGGTGCCCCACAATTAAATATTATTCTTTGTATTTATTAAGTTTAAATGTGAGCTTTATTCTCCAAATATCTGTCATCACTCCCATCATCCACATCAATTCACATCTTTCTCAATATTATTCACATCATTCACATCATCATTCACATCATCTTTCACAACATAATCCATATAATCTACATCACCATTCACATCGTCATTCACAAATCTATTTATCTGTGGCCCCAACACTGAATGGAATGACCACCCAAAAGCGGTTTCAGTGACCTCTCACTGACCTTTCAGTGAGGAGGTGTGATAGCAAGAGAAATCCTAGCTGTGAACGAAATCAGGTCAGTAACGCGGAACACCTCAGTGCTGTGTGTTTACTTTACTCCTGATACACCTGCTACAGTAAATACCACACATGGGTGTGCGTGTGTGTGTGTGTGTGTGTGTGTGTGTGTGAGAATCAATAAATGACTGTGCAGCCACAGGGTCAGGTAGTTCTTCGAAATGTGCTCAAAAAGGGGGGCGCTGCCGAGCTGGGAATGGAGCAGGATGTGAGTTTGGGGCCTCCCGCTCGCCTCGGTTAAAGTTATTAAATTTAGTGCAGCAATAACTGTACTTTCAGCCCAATTTTATTTAAACATTTAAGGAAAATGACTGGAAAGGGTAAATCATGCTATGGCACATTCACAAGAGAGGCCAGATCAACAGGCTACGGCCACAACCTCTCCCGATGACTCTCCGTGGTGGAACACTCAGGTAGTATTGAGGCTCTCAAACTGGAGCTATTAGCCGAAGCCATCAGGCACTGCGAGATGCCTTATCGACTATCAGTCTGGACCTTCAGGCTTTGAAAGCACAACTCCGGCTAACACGACCGGAGTTGCAGAGCACTGTGGGGAAAATGGAACATTGCCTCACTTTCAGCCTGGAAAAAGAGTCTAGATCGTCCCATCGGGCACTCCAACACAAACACACACAGCTTGTGTCTCCATAGAAACACACTGACCAGCAGAACAGTCCACACTGGACCCTGAGGCCACCGTGTCTGTGGGTTAGAGGGTCTATACCCCTCCCCCCAATGGTTCACTACTGCTCTCATACAATCAAATCCTCACAGCAATGTTTCTACATCAGTGCCTGACCTCAATAATACTCTTAAACAATCAAACCCTCACAGCAATGTTCAGTAACTGATATAATAATAATAATAATAAAAATCTGTAATTCTGTTCATCCGTTCTGAGAGTCTGTCAGAAACGTAACGCTGCTTCACTAAGGATTAAAAGATAAAAGCTTACAAAAAAATTACATAAAATTAATATATGTAATATTGTTGATCAATTGACAAAATGGGGATATTTTCTGATAGAATAATAAAAGAACAGATGCAGTTTTAGAGATGGTTTGTGAGAGAAAACAATATGGTTCTGGGATAATAAAAAAAAAAGAGATTATAGACCGTCCAGCTCCTCCTAACTGGACTGGTTTTAATCCTGAGTGGACTGAATGCAAGAACCAGCAAATCCATCTGTTTCTATCAGTTTCGACCACATTCTTAAAACAGTATATTTAGACTGTGGTTCAATTAACACTCTGATAAGGAACCTGTCTTGAAAAGCCGTCCCGCTGTCATTCATCTTCAAGATACAGATCAGTGATACTGCACACACGCAGGGCTAAGGATAAGAGCGTCAGCCAAATGCCTCCTTTAACCTTTACTTTAAACCTAACCCTAGACCTTATGCTGATCCTAATTATTACCTAACCCTAATCCCAATCTATGACGAGGCAATGTTTCATCATAGGAGACTGTGATTAGGTAGACTGTTCAGTTAGAATGTGTTTGGTTAGACTGTTTGGCTAGAATGTGTTGTTAGATTGTTTGGTTGGAATGTGTTTGGTTAAAGTGAGAAATAGGTATTGTTTTTTTGGTAGCTACTTTAGGGGAACACAAAGGTGACCTGTGCCTGAGGTTCCCCACAAGCGCGGGCCGGACAGGACTAAAGACAGAGGCAAAAAACACAAGAGTAACAGCACAATAATTTACAGGATGAAACATCCAGTTCAGTAACAGGAGCAGAAACAGCTCCAGTGTGAGTGAATACAGTTTTATAACACACTGTACTCTAACAGCGGAGTCAGTAAAGTGTGCAAAAAAATATAAAGGAATGAAAAGATAGAAGTAGTAAATAATTATATAGCAAACAGCAACAAAAGAATTAGAAAAAATGTTCATTATACACATGAATACAGAGAACTTACAGAATATAAATTCATACAAGGTACTTACAGAATATAAACAATGGACATTTACAGTAAATACAGGGTATTTTCAGTGTCAGTTTTTGATGACAAAACAGTCTAGTGCAGTGCAATTGGGTGACATAAAGGAGTTCAGAGTGTGTGTGTGTGGGGGGGGGATTAGAGGGTGTGTGGGGGAGAAGAGGGTGCATGAGGGTGTGTAGGAGAGTAGAGGGTGTGTGGGGCAGACGAGAGTGTGTGAAGGTGTGTGGGAGAGTAGAGGGTGTGTGGGGCAGACCAGAGTGTGTGAGGGGTGTGTGGGGGAGATGAGGGTGTGTGAGGGGTGTGTGGGTTAGATGAGGGTGTGTGAGGGGTGTGTGGGTTAGATGAGGGTGTGTGAG
>JBBJLS010018128.1:0-15343 GCA_037577275.1 Bryconaethiops microstoma
AGGTTTATAGATAGCAATGACTTGTATATACATACAAACATACGCACACACACACAAACCATTGAGGTTGTAAGGATTTTAATAGTGATTATAACTCCCCAGTGTCAGGATCCTCTTAAAGCTCTACTGAGACTCAAGCAGGTTAATAAGCAAAAGTGTCTGTGTTCAGAATAAGAAGTGAGTATTTCTAGGTTTTAGCAAACGGTAGCAGTGTCATAAACGTGTGTGATGTGTTAAATCTGAGTTGACAGGAGTAGTTGGCAGTTTTAAGTGCTGTCGCTAAGGGGGTCTAGTCCTAAACTGCTTGTGGAAATGCAAAATTAACAGATAAGGCTGAGAAAGTGATCCACATCAATTCATGTTGTTTATGTGCATATTGCCATTTGTCTTTATTACCTGAACACTCTTTGTGAGCAGATAAAGGCTTCAGTCCTGGATTCACCCAGTGACTACAGAACAAGGCTTTATCTAGGTTCACAGAACTGTCTTTTCAGCAGCAGGTTGAAAGTGATGCATTTCCCTGTGATATTTTTTTAAATGATTTATTCTGTGTATCAGCTACACTGTACTGATGTATCTGTAACATTGGGGACTCCATCATATTAGTCTTTTTTTCTTTTTCTTTTTTTAAATCGATGTTGAGGAACAAAGTGTAAATAACAAGGGAAGACGACATTTGTAATTGTAAAGTAGTTGTGTTTTCATTGGACTTTTTCAGCTTAACTCTATAAAGTGTTCTGTTTTTATATAAACGACGATGTGTTTGCTTGTTTCTTCTCCAGGCACAGTTTTTCTCACTAATATTTGACTTGGTCATGTTAAGATGACATTGTATGACTGTTTAAAACAAGCCTTGGGTTACATTGGATGTCACCAGATTATTGAGACATGTACACTCACACACACAGCCATCCACATGATGTAGAAGAAAACATGATTGATCAGCCAGACCACCTTCTTCCATTGATGATTCTGGATTGATGCTCCACTGTAGGTCCAGAGTGGATTAATGTTAAGGCTGATTGGTCTGCATTGCAAAAATATGTGCACAAAAAGGCACTTTCCAACATAACTCCAATTATTTTTCCCACGTTTCCTACAAAATCAGGCTATTTCTGTTCTAAATGAGCAACAAAATCATCCAATTCTCTTCTACAGTCTGCAGTGCCCCGTTTGTCAACTACTGAAAGTTATAGCATCTCTGCAATTTTCTGCTTGTGACTACGAGTCCGAGACTGCTTTCGTTTTCTGCTCTGGGACTCAATCACAGGCAGAGAACGAAAGCAGTGTTGTTTGGAGTCCTAACCTTTCATACACAGTCTCTTTGCCTGTGGGTTTGGAATTACTCTGCCACATTTCCCTCACCTTATTTCCACAGGGGGCGCCACAGTCTTTCATTTTTAATCCAGGCCTCGCTGATCTCCACTGCACTCAGAAGACTCAGGCCTCTCTAGAGACACTTCTCCCCTCCTCCTCTGTGATCACGGCCTCAGAACTAGCTGTGAATTCTCCAGTGAGTTTGTGCCAGACGATCACTCTGGACTGAGAAAACCTGTGTGAGGATGGGGAATAGGAGTGTGTGCACATTTGCCGTAGGAGTGCGAAGTTGCAGGGTGTGTGTGAATGGCTGAATCCTCTCAATCTGCTTCAGTACACTAAAGGAGCCTGGGGTTATTAAAGGAGCCAAAAAATCTCATTTACACCCCTCGTCCCAAACAGCGTTCAGCGCCTGGAGTTTGTTTTAGTTTTATGCTGGACCTATGAGGCTCAAGCACAATGAGAACATCCCTCCAACAGTTTCTGACTCTATCTAATAGACTCGCTTAGGTAGTTTCTGACTATATCTAATAGACTCGCTTATGCACCCTAGGCCTTCCGGAAACCTCGAATACTGTCACTGACCGTGAATGAGTCAAACCAGGTTTAAATCTGTGAGAAATGGAAAACAGTGTGCATACATAAAGTACTATGCAAATGTCTTGAGCCACTACTATTTTTTTTATATTTTGCATTGAATCATTGTGTTGCTGCAAAAGCAACAATGATGATTGCTGTCAAACTGTATGATCTTTTGCATATTGAGTAGATTAAATAAAAAATGGGACATTTTTTTACTATGACAAGCTGCAAAGTGTCTGAAGATACAAGGTGTCTAGATAAAGGAGTTCTAACCACTCAGCATTCAGCACCACCAGTATACTGATCACCAGCCCTTTCTTTGTGCTGAACCGAACTGTGTGGAGGTTTTTCCTGTAGGATTTATCCAGCAGGCCGATATGAGTTGGATGAAAACAGGAGAGTAAAGAAGGCTGTAAAAGTGCTGTTTTTTACCGATTGGCCCTCAGAAACTGGCTCTGAAGACTTCACACTCTGGTGTGTATGGCAGTAATCTGGCAGTGTGGCTGGGAAGCTCCCTGGCAGCCTGAATGTGCAGCCTTCCCTTCCTTTGGGCCTGTGGGGGCACTGGATGTGTTTATTGGCGGCGACGCTGCCTCCCTGGTGCGGCTGGATCAGAGCGAGAAGGCCTGTCAGATCCTGTTTGTTTTCTCCTCACTCTGCCTGACACGGGACCTTTGAACACCACACACACTTCCTTCGACAGAGAGAAACTGTGTCAACTGAGAGCAAAGGTGTTCTCCTTTCTATTCTTGTTTCTATTCTCTCACTTTATTGTCCTGAAAGGCAGCGCTGTGTCAGATTTGGGGGGTTTAGAGAAATGGGTGTGGTCGTTTTGTTTCTTCACTTTGCTTTTTGTCTTCTCCTACAGAATGCGCTGGGTATTTTATTTGAGGGAACTGGAAAACGTGTGAGTTTCAGGAAACGGGAAGGAATTCATCCTGGAACTGTGAAGTAAAAACCTGCAGCATCAGAAAACAAAGACATTCTCAGACCCCCGATCCCAAAATACAGCTGACATGTTTGGTGTCTGCAGTTCTAAAGTTTAAGTCATCTCTAATAGGTTCACTAATCTGGTTGTCATGTATAAAATTTTGATGGGCTCAAGTTGTATCTCGTCTCTTAATTGGAAAATTGTACTGTAATCCCGCATCACAAATTCAGTTGCCTTTGATGGTGCTCTGTGTGTGTGTATGAGTGTATAAACACATAAATATACACTCACCAGCCACTTTATTAGGTACACCTTGCTATTTATTAGGTTGGACACTTTATTAGGTTGGACCCCTTTTTTCTTCATGCCATAGATTCAACAAGGTGTTGGAAACATTCCTCTGCGATTTTGGTCCATATTGACATGATAGTGATCTGGTGACTGTGGAGGCCATTGGAGTACAGTGAACTCATTGTCATGTTCAAGAAACCGATTTGAGATTATTTGAGCTTTGTGACATGGTGCATTATCCTATTGGAAGTGGCCATCAGAAGATGGGTACACTGTGGTCATAAAGGAATGGTCATGGTCAGCAACAATACTCAGGTAGGCTGTGACATTTAAACGATGCTCAGTTGGTACTAAGACGCCCAAAGTGTGCCAAGAAAATATCCTCCACTCCATTACACCACCACCACCAGCCTGAACTGTTGATACAAGGCAGGATGGATCCATGCTTTCATGTTGTTTACGCCAAATTCTAACCATCTGAAATCGCAGCTGAAATCGAAACTCATCAGACCAGGCAACGTTTTTCCAATCTTGTTTCTCCAGTTTTGGTGAGCCTGTGCAAATTGTAGCCTCAGTTTTCTGTTCTTAGCTGACAGGAGTGCTGTAGCCCATCTGCTCCAAGGTTCGACGTGTTCGACGTGCGTTGTAACGAGTGGTGATTTGAGCTACTGTTGCTTTTCTATCATTTCTTACCAGTCTGCTCATGACCTCTGACATCAACAAGGCATTTTTGTCCCCACAACCCCCACTCACTAGATATTTTCTCTTTATCGGACCATTCTCTGTGAACCCTAGAGATGAAAATTGTTAAAATCCCAGTAGATTAGCATTTTCTGAAATACTCAGACCAGCCCTTCTAGCACCAACAACCATGCTAAGTCACTTAAATCCCTTTTCTCCCCCATTCTGATAAGCGGTTTGAACTTCAGCAACTTGTCTGCACCATGCCAAGATTCCTAGAACCATTGAATGTATATGCACACACACACGTGTGTATATATTTATATACTATTTGGAGAAAAGTAATGGGACACACATGTTTTTCAGAGATTGGGCTACACCCCTTACTTCCAGTGGAAGGGAATCTTAATGCTTCAGCAGACCAAGACATTTTGGACAACGCCATGTTTCCAACTTTGTGGACACAGTTTGGGGAAGAACCTTTTCTATTCCAGCATTACTGTGTCCCAGTACACAAAGCAAGCTCCATAAGAACATGGCTGATGAGTTCAGTGTGGAAGAACTTGACTGGCCGCACAGAGTCCCGACCTCATCCCCATCCAACACCTTTGGGATGAACTGGAACAGAGATTGTGAGCCAGGCCTTCTCATCCAACATCAGTGCCTGACTTCATAAATGTTTGTGTGTATATATATATATATATATATATATATGACATTTTAGCACTTTGAGGCTAATGTGTGTGAATCTTCTTGAATCAGTCCTCTGGTCAGCCTAAATACACTTGTTTTCTGTTTTCTCTAAACATGAAAATAAAGATAACACTCTGGTTATAAGACAGACAGTGTAGCAGTGCTCAGGACCTCAGTGTGTATTAGTTATGTCCTCTCTCATGTCTCTTACTTCATAGACTGGATCCCCGACAGACTGGCTTTAATGTAAAGTCTAATTAGCCCCTCAGCAACCTTGTGTTAGTTGCCATAGAAACCTTTAGGGCCTATACATTAGGCTGCAAGTGTCAGAAGCTGATGTCTGGCAATTAGATGTTTGAGTGTGAGGAAGTTGCCATGGTTTTCAGACCAGCAGGCGATGCAGGTCCAGCCAACAGCAGCCTTTAGAGTGCACGAGTGGGTGGAGGTGGGGGGGTTGGCGTATTTATCTGCACTGTCCGGGGTCATCCAGAAGATGTATGGCACTTAAAACGCAGCCAGGTTGAATTCTTCTCATTCTGATATTAATTATTACAGAAATTTGGCAGTAAATGAGATTAAAAGCTATAGATCTTATTCGATCACAGTCAAGGGAAGAGGTTTACTTCTTTAGTAGTGGAAACTCAAACCACATCAATGTGCAAACAGACTTGTTTTGGTTTCTAAACTCTGATATAAAAAACAAATAAATCTCTGGGCAAAATTCAGGCTTTAATCTTTAGAACTGAAAGCGTAGTAGTAAAATCTGATTTCAACAAATAAAAGCCATCTTAAAGAGTCTATCCTGATAGTCTAACATTTCAGGAGGTATTTACTGCTGGATCTTGTTTTGTATCTTACTTAGATAAGTGGTACCACCAGCAGGGACTGTGGGCCTTTGTTTTATTAATCAGAATTGATTTTCTACCCAAAGCTTGTGAACGTGTGCAGCAGTACAGGAATGCAACTGATTACTTATTTATTCACTGGGACGGCGCCACTGGGGGACCCCAGTGCCCCTATTGGTGAAAACTGAACACTACAGTGCCCTCTAGAGTGGCAGAAATGAGAGGAAGAGCACTACTGGCTGCCTTTCAGTTGAGAACAAAAATGACTGACTGTCCTCTAGCGTTCCCCTTCATGCCATAAATAGTTTAATAAACTAGGTAACCAACTGCATTCCTGTCTTAATGACGGCCCTTCCAGTGAAAAAGGTAATGTAGTGCCCTATAAGGTGCCCAAAGGGTAAAAGATAAGTAGACAAGTAGAAAAAATTAAACAGTCCAAATAACAGCTGTACAAAGAACAAACAGAGAGCAGAACCAATAGTTAAATATGTTTTAATTGTGTTTTGAAAGAAGCAAGAGTGGAAGCTTTGCGAATATTCTGAGGGAGGCAATTCCATAGTTTGGAAGCCACAACATTAGAAGACCTTCCACTGAAGATGGAAGTCTAGAAGTGCTGCCAAACACTTACATAGGATTTTGAATTAATCTCTCAAACCATTCAAAACACACCGTATGGCCACTAACAAACCTTTTTGCAAGTGGCTTATAAGTTATCTAACCATCATTTGGATGTGGTCTCATCTGCACTGTCCCTGTTTATTTTTCAGTGGACTCTTTAGCTTGGGTGTGATCAGTGTTAGATCAATCACCCCTGGTCCCAAAGACCCCTTCCTGCTCATTTGAGTGTTTTCACTGCTTCCAACACACCTGATCCAACTAATCAGCTCATTGAAAGCCCCTCACGGAGCAGAGGCGGTGTGTCAGAACAGGAAAAGCACACAGCAGGGGGAATCCAGGACCACAGCTGGAAACACTGGGAGAGGCTATGCTGTTTATCTGATAGTAAAACATAACAATGACACCAAGTTTAAAATACTTGTTCCCTTTGTTTACAACTTACATCTCTTCCATTTCTTTAAGGCAGGGGTGCCCAGGAGGGCTGAGACTAAAACTTAATTCAGGAGTCCCTAACTCTGGTCCAGGAGGGTCTGGTGTCCAGCTCAGGTTAGCAGCTCCCTGCCTAAAACATAACTGGCACTGCACAGGTGAATTGATTTAGCTGTGTTCAAGCAAGATCAGCAAACTGTGCTGGACACCAGCCCTCCAGAACCAGAGTTGGACACCCCTGACTCAGCTTCAGCCACTCCTGATGTTCTGTCTATTCAGTTGTGCAACTTCGAGTATTTAGAAAAACACTATATGAAATGAATGCATTACTTTTATTAGAGATGAGAGGGTCTTAATCCAGCTGTAACCCTCTTTACCTGCTCCAGTGTGTGAGATGTGTAAAACAGCTTTAGCAGCGATGTATCACCAAGTAGGAACACAATGCTTTTACAGATGTATCACATTTTTAGGTGTGATGCTGTGCACTGACATGAGGGAATTATTTCAGATATCAGTAGGACGTTTAGGTTTGGTGTGGATTGCTTTTTCAGAGAGTGGTGTTTTGTGTGTGTGTGTGTGTGTGGAGGGGGGTGGGCTGTGTGTGTCTGTGTGGGTGTGTGAGAGAGAGATACAGATGTTAACAGGTCCCTGTGTGTTTGCCTTTTAGATGTGTTTGTGAAATTGTAAAGGTTTATTGCTGCTTTTACGTGTCATTAGTCATACTTTTAATATCAAACATTAATCAAGGACGAGGACTATTAAATCAAATCAAGAAAAGTAACATTGTCATTTCAGCCATAAACATAGTAGACAGTGAAACCAAACAATATTCCTCCAGCATCCTGGAGTAACACCAATAACAAAAACAGAAACAACACAAGACTTCAGAATTGCAAAGAGGACAAAATGCAGAGTGCAAAGAGAGCAAGGGAGAGAGAGCGAGAGAGCAGTAATAACCCAAAGGCAACAAAACAACAGGACAAGACAACGTTTAGAGCAGTTGAGATACAGAATACAGACATTGTATTCTAGCAGCAGAGCTGATAGGTGTGTAAAATGCAGAAGAGAGATAGAACAGCAATAAAAATATAACTGCAATAGCAGCAGCAGGACAGAGAATATGCCGTGTGAAATAAAGGGACTTGGTGGCCTTGGGAGTAGGATACTTGCCTCTGGACCAAGAGGTCATGGGTTCAAAGCCTACCTTCAGCAAAACCACCACTGGGTTCCTGAGCAAGACCCTTAACCCCAAGTCCCAGACCGTCCCCTGTAGTTAGGGAATGGAAGTTGCTTTGGATAAAAATGTCTGGTAAATGCCTTAACAGACGCAGTTGGGCTGTAAGTTGTTTGTTTAAGGCAGAACAGTTTAGTGTGTAAATTAACTGTTAGGAGGAGGAAGAAGTTCAGGTGTGTGTGTGTGGGTGCAGTTTATGATTCAGTTCTGATTGGAGTCTGATGGCCTGAGGCAAGAAACTGTTTCCCATACTGGCAGTGGAGGCCTGTTTTTTTCCCGGTTAGGAGGAAGGAGAAGAGGGTGTGTGATGGGTGTGTGGGGGCGAAGAGGGTGTGTAGGATCATCCACAATGTTGGTGGCTTTCCAGCTGCAGTGTGTGGTGTAAAGGTCCGTAACAGATCCCAATGATGATCGCAGCACGATGTACTAAAGCTATTTGTGCACTGATGTTGTGCAGTAGGGCCCTCAAACATCCTGAGTCCACCAGGGTCCTCAGGTAGGTTCTCCTCAGTCCAGGAGGTTCTTCGTATGAAAGTGTGTTAATTCACCTGTTTCCTCTGCGTTTGATATCACTGTGGTTTGTCCCTTTTTTGAAATTGGAATCCGTCCTGATTCAGTCTAAAGTTGCAACATCCAGCCAGTGGTTCTCTTTCACAGACCTGCACACCTACACAAGAGTCACTGGCAGTACCAGCCGCACGCCTGCTGGCACCATAGAGCAAATAAATCCTCCTCAGTGCATCACCACAGGGGTCATGAAATCAGACTAGTACATCTATTTCTAGTGAATGGATTTTTATTCCATGTGGTTTGGTTTTGTGTAATTCTGATGTTTTGCTGGGCTAACTCAAAAAGCAGGGATGTACATGTGCATGCAAGCCTCTGCCATTGGGAGCCCTTGATCAGTAAAGGCTTTAAATGGATTGCCCAGTGCACTACATTCTTTATTCCCCAAACAACCTAGCAAAAGTTCAGTCAGAATAGGTATAACACACATCGATGAATGAACAGCCGTGTTTATAACTGTTTTTTCTGTAGACATCATTACAACTGAGATGGGCTGAGTGGGTCTAAAGGCATAAAGTTTGAGGGGGGAGGGTGCTGACAAAGTCTCCCAGACAGCAAGCACACCCAAACCCAACAAACATGCCGGCATAACATAAACTGACCAGGACAGCCAGAGACACAGGGCTCTTCAGCAGCCAGCACTTATTTTACTGAATAACCGACTGACAGCGGGTTCATGCTCACGCAAGTGAGCACAGACATTTTTTTGGTGGTGGGTGATATAATGTGTAATGTAATGTGTCAGCCATGCTAGAATCTGCACATACCTTTACCCATTCATACCTCCTGTTTTAATGAGGTGGAATCTGGGAAATTTTTACAGCATGGGTGAATCTTCCTGACACGGTGCAGAGTAAGTACACAGTTGCACAGTTGCAGATGTGAGTAGAAGTGAAGAGAGGTTTAATGAATAATAGAAGTACCAATGGGGAGTTAAGGAAGTGGCAAATGTTCACACAAAGTCCAATCCACAGAAATAAAGAATGGTTGAATGGCAATTGGCTGAGTTGGAAAGCAGGAAAGCAAACAGACAAAATGGTAACCACGAAATACAAATGGTCATCCTGTATGATCTTGAATTCTAGTAGACCTGCCTGACCCAAGTGTGCGACCAGGCATGGATGGACACAGTGGTGGCAGGGAATCCTTGTCTAGCTGCAATCTAACAGGCTGACGGCCGACCCACAATCTACCAAGGCCCGAATCTTCAGTCAATCGTCGGGGTCTTTGGACAAGGATAGTGTAGCTAGATGGTCACACCAGGTAACTGTGGGGACTGAAGGACTTGTGCTCACCAGGAAGTCCCGCTCCCCTGGCGAGCTGAATCATTTCCCATCCATGTGGGACAATCAGGACGTTTGGGACAGTCAGCTTGGTAGTGTCCCTTTTTACCACAATAGAGACATAACCCACGTGTCATTCTTCTCTCTCTCTCGGGGGTTGAGTCGCGATCTGCCGTTTTGCAATGGCTCCTCTTTAATAGACTTGGGGGGTGATAAGGGTAGTCATGAAGACGGACGCCGAGGGGTGTAGGATGGCTCATACCAGTCTTTACGAGTTTCTATTTTCTCTTGTTTTTCTCATTTTTCCCATTGTCTTTCTTGGTGTCACTCGTCGATCTCACTGGTTTATGTTATTAATACCTACAGATTAATTCCCCAGTTTTTATTTACCAGCTCATCCTTCATGAATTCCGTTAACCCATTTGTGAGAGCAATGCTGGGCCAGTCACTCTGGACTGCCGGAGTATGAAACTTGATAGCATAGTCCACCACCAATCGCTAGTTTTGGAAAATAGTCAGGAGATGCAGAGCTACAGTTCTCTGAGAGGACCCACATCGAAATACAAGTTACAGGGCAGCCAGAAAGACTTCTAGGTTGGAGTCTTTTTGTTGCACAAGCGATGTGGCCCAGTCCAGAGTGCACCCTCTGAGTCTGGTGATGATGTATGCCACTTTAGCCTCTTTATTGGGGAATTGGCCAGCTTGGAGCTTGAGAATCGGGGCGCACTGCATGGTGAAGCCCCAACAGGCTACTGGGTCCCCAGAAAACACTGGAGGAGGGCCAAGGCCTGTGACACTCGTAGGGTTAGCAGGTATCTGTGATTGTATTAAGTGTGAGCTGATGGCTTAAGCTGCAATACCATGTCAGGCCACATGGATCTCTTGAATTTCCATGGAGAGCTGACCCACCATTACGCCCCTGCTCCATAGTTCTGTCTGCTGTTGTTGGATAGTAATCATCATCTGTTCAAACATCCCCTTCATCTCGTCCACCGTCGCTGTGACTTTGGATGGTTTGTCCATGCTGACACAGTGCAGAGTAAATACACAGTTGCAGATGTTGTGAGAAGAAGTAAAGAGGGGTTTACTGAATAATAGAAGAAAGAGAAGACTTTCTCCAAAGAGTCTTGATTTGTTCGCCGCTTCTCCACCTGAGTATTATTAGTTAGTTATAACAATTAATCCTACCTGATTTTAGCTACTGTTTACTACAGTGGTGCCTTGACTTACGAGTTTAATTTGTTCCATGACAAAGCTCGTAACTCAAATTACACGTATGTCAAATCAATTTTCCCCATTGAAATGAATTGAAAGGCCATTAAAAAAAAAAACACATTTTTTTGTTATATGTTTTTAACTAAGAAAAATGTGCTTATAAATAAAGAAGATTGTATAAAAACACAATACAGTAGAATATACTGCAATGGATAGTATAATGTACAGCATTTGACTTGGAGATCAGACGACTTGAAGATGCTTCGGCTGTTATAATTCCGGCAAAAGTTTCGAGGTAATCCTCAGCTGCCTTGATATCCGTGCTTGCTGCCTCACGATGCCTGACAATGGAGCAAATGCCAGTCCGCTGCCAGTCCGCTGAGCCAGTCCGCTCCTTCTGCAAGGTAAGGTGCAGATTATAGAAGTGTTACGCTCGTACAGCTTCACCAAGTTGACTACACACACACTTTGGTCATGTTTTTCGATAATTTCTTTCTTTAATTAATTAATTTATTTATTTATTTTGAATACTGTATTCATCCCGTAGGAAATTATTTATCTGCATTTAACCCATTCACCAAGTGAAGCAGTGGGCTGCTGCCAATGAAGCGCCCGGGGAGCAGTGTGTGGGGAGGGTACCTTGCTCAAGGGTACCTCAGCCGTGGCACTAGCAGTTGGGATTTGAACCCCAATCCTCTGATTACAGGGCCAACAAAGCACTAGGCCATACAGCTGCCCACAATTCAGTGTGCATCATCTGCTTCTTCTTCTCAGCACTGTCCTTCGCACTCACTTTCTTCAGACAAATGGTTGGAAAAATGAAGTTTTGCAAAATAACTGCAAGCACAAATGCTCGTAACTCAAATTTTTGCCCTCAACTCAAACCAAAAATTCAGCCGAGAGACAGCTCGTATCTCGAACAACTCGTTAGTTGGGAAACTTGTAAGTTAAGGTACCACTGTATTTGTCTATTTAGTAAACACTTGAGTGGCTTCTACTATCCTGGTTTTGAATAGTATAACGTTTGGACCTGGTGCTATCGTGTGCCCGGAGGAATCCTGCTGTACAAGCCCAATCTCAGCTCACCACAGGCAGGGTCCACTCATTGATGCTGCCGGGGGTGCGATACTTCCACCTGGAGCAGCCTGGATCCACTCATCGCAGCCGCTGCGAGGGATTACATGTGTTATCGGCTATGCTACAACAAGCAAACTTTCTCCAACTTTGAGCTACTCCGCTAACCAGCTGAGGAATCTCAACAACTTCACTACTCTGACAGACATATCAGCCAGGATTGAATTCAAGGTCTGTCTCCTCACTCACAAATGCATCTATGGAAATGCCCCCCATACCTCAAACTACTCATCCCTCAAACCACAACACGCTCCCTCCACTCCACTCACTCTAACCGGCTCCAGTTACCCAGAACTTTCTGTGCCTCTGCCTCTCACCTATGGAATGCCCTCCATGACACATTAAAGGCGCCACCATCCACTGACAGTTTCAAAAGAGGACTGATAACATTTCTTTTTTGTAGAGCTTTCGTTTTTAATCTATTCTTGTACTGTTTTTATTTTTTTTCCCTTTTCTAATCTTATATTTAGCATGTTTTAGTTTTAGTTCATGTAACGATTTATTCATTTATTTCACTTTCTTTTCTCTATTTTCAAATTCTGTAGGCACTTTGAAGTTTGGATAATGTATCCAGTGACCTCTTTCATCCAGGGGACTCACACTTTAAGACGATTCTTTCATCCAGCAGACTCCTTCATCCAAGAGACTCGCACATCCAGGAGACTTACCCACTCACTGGCAAGACGACAGTTGTCAGCAGCCCAGCCTGGTCCTCTCTGAAAGCAGTCACCAAACAAATGACGTCTCTTGCAGTAAAATCACATACCTATTTTTACAGGTATGTTGAAACACCTGTAAATCCTGTAAATGCCACACCTGTCCTGTTCTTGCCACTAGGCTGAATACAGTTGGTCCATTTAGCAACACACCCCCAAAGTGATTACGGATGGAAGCATTAAGGAAAATGCGTCTTCGCTGGAAAATGAATGAATAAACCAAAACAAAAGACATTTATTGATGATCATTGCTAGCTTCAGCCTTACAAGTTTATGGGGCACTGTGGAGCACTGGGAGCTAGAATATGGGCTCACCTGCACCTAGCCAGGTAAACAGATACGGATACAGATTCTATTGAATTAAATTCAGTTTTATTTATGTAGCGCTTTTTATAACCAATGTTGTCACGAAGCAGCTTTACAGAATCTAGGTCTGAGCCCCTAGTGAGCCAAGACAACAAAGGTGAGGAAAAAACTCCCTAAAGCTGGAGGAAGAAAGCTCAGGTGGACTCAAAACTCAAGACTAAAAAGGCAAACCCATTCTACTCTGATCAACCTGGAGAGTGAGAAAGAGGGAAAGAGCTGTCTCTGTTTAGATAACTAACAATAAAAGGCCTTCGTGTACAGACTTAATCACTGTTGAACAGACTGGCTGTTGATGGCTAACTGAGCAGGCATAGCTAAGAGTCAGTAGTGGTAGTCTGAGTGAGGAGTAGTTTGGGAGTCTCTAGTCCACAGCAACAGTAACAACAATCTCAGTCAGAGCTTTTGAACAGCAGATACCGCTGCATACTTTTAATCACATCTTAATAAAATCTGTGCTTTTGAACAGCAGATACCACTGCATACTTTTAATCACATCTTAATAAAATCTGTGCAATAAGAGAAATAACAGACTTTGTTCCCACTTATTGGTGTTTATCGCAGATTAAAGAGTCACCCACCTTCCCCCCACCCTAGTTTGACTCTGAGCAACAGTAACGTACGAGCCCTGGAGTCAGAAACAGCAGCCCACACAGAGCGGAGGAAAGACACACTTCTTTTCAGGGAAGCGATGAGTGTGTCAGACAGCAGCTCCAGTGCTCCCTCTCTTTCTCTTCTGCTTTTCTTCTATAAAGACCACATGAGCCCACATCACAGAGCCTGCTGCTCTGCTGTCTCCTTCCCCGGCTCTGTGGAGGCCGGCTCTGCGCCGCCTGTAAACAGCCTTCAAATATTTACAACACCCAACCTGAACAGATAACGGGTTTCACAATCCGCTTTTGCTCAGAGTTTCTAGTTTACTCTGGCATGAGTGGACTGTATCATGGGGGCTTGTGAGTGGTCACTGAGGTCAATGAGGTTGGATCGGCTTCCCTTCAGCAGTATGAACATGCAACAGTTAAAGTGGAAAATGGAAGGCAATGGAAAATGGTTCATGTAGCTACTATAGGCTACAGAATGGGCTTGGTTGGCTGGGAAGTGTGTGTCTCGGTATTTTACACCTGAAGAAGTCAAAATGATTCTCAACACCTCAGCGCAGTATGAGTTACAACTGAAGAGCTTTTAATCCAGTATGAATCAACAGTGTGTTCCGTTCACTGTCTGACAGTAAAAATTGTGGAGTGGTTTTAATCCAGTATGAATCCACAGTGTGTGTAGTTTTTACAGTCTTTGAGTAATATTGTGTTGTCAGTAGTATTGTTAATATTCTAGACTTATATTTTATTTAATATTACTTATATTATTTATTTTTGTTAGACCTAGTTTTAAATGTTTGTTTCTTTACACAATGCACATATGCTGGTTTGCTTCAAACGTTATCTCGCTGTGCTTGTATGGTGACAGTAAAGGCATCTATCTATCTAATAACTGTGGACTGATTTTAATCCAGTATGAATCTGCAGTGTGTATAGATTTTACAACCTGACAATAATAATTGTAGAGTGATTTTAATCCAGTATGAATCTGCAGCTTGTATAGATTTTACAGCCTGACAGTAATAATTGTTTAGTGATTTTAATCTAGTATGAATCAGCAGTGTGTGTAGTTTTCACAGTCGGACAGTGATAAATGTAGAGGGATTTTAATCCAGTATGAATCTGGTGCATTTGCAGTTTTTATAGTCTGCTGCTGTATGAATCTGGTGTATAATAGATTTATCTTAATATTCTGTCCTTATAGTGCAGTGATATTAGATATTAGACTTTTGTTCACATCATTCCCCATTGTTCTGGCCTGTTTTGGTGTGTGTGTGTGTGTGGCCTGTTGTACTGCTCCCTTGCTTCTACTCGTTCTTTCATGTTTTGGCTCTTTTCCTCTGAAGCTGCTGGCACTGGATCTCGCTCGCTGAGCGTCGGCACTGGGAGCTATTTGTAGCTCTCTTATTATTTATTTACTCAGAAAGAAGGAGGCAGGAAGCCAAGCCACTTGACCCGAGCTGCACTGCGTTACTTCTTCCCTCCTTCACACTCACCTGTGTCCATCAGCGCTTAAGGATCAGGCCCTTCTGCTTCTCCAGGACAGGACGCCTTCAGTGGACCTGCAGCAGCTTTTAAATCTACTGCAAAAATATACCTTTATGCTTTCTATAGAATGTGCAAGTTCATCAATCGTATAAGATCATTACAAATCACACTGGGCAACATGGATCTAATAAACTGGCATGGTGTGTAGATGTATGATGGTGTATGTGAAGGTGTGTAGATGTATGATGGTGTATGTGAAGGTGTGTAGATGTGTGAGGGTGTGTGTGAAGGTGTGTAGATGTGTGAGGGTGTGTGTGAAGGTGTGTAGATGTGTGAGGGTGTGTGTGAAGGTGTGTAGAT
>JBBJLS010018167.1:0-15340 GCA_037577275.1 Bryconaethiops microstoma
AGAGAGAGAGAGAGAGAGAGAGAGAAAGAGAGAGAACGAGAGAGAAATGTACTCACCTATATGCCAGTAACAGCACTGGAATCTGGAGTATCAGAAACACATAGAGCCATGCCATAGCATGTTGCACTACAGTATGCAAAACATTTATTTCTCTCCCTGATAACGAGATATTGCTTACTTATTAATTGCCCTGCTCCTGAGACTAAGTGACATGAAAACTCTGTTCACTCATTCCCCAGGCAGTCCAACCTTTGATCACTTCCTTCAGGTGGTCTGATCCATAAAGAGCCCTGCTTAAGTAATCCATGATCTATCTATGAATCACTGATCACAGCACCATACATTCCACATAAGCATCAGTTACCCACATGTATGTACACACACATTATGTAGTGTCAGGAAGAGAACGTTCATATGTCCCATGTGTAACATATTTATGTGCCTCTCTTATCCTCTGTTGTCTCACACGCACACTCACACGCACACACATACATACATACTAGCATCCCATTACCACTTTAGAGTCAATACCTGCTTGTGGTTTTGTGGGGGTCCTGATCTTTGGTAAACGGGGTAAACAGGGTTAAAATATGATGCAAAAATGAATGGACTAGTGCGACTTTATGGTAATTAGAGCTGATAAAATTGACAATCCGTGTAGAAATTGTGTGTATTAATATCTATGTGTAATGTATTAAGGTATATTTGTAATAATAATATATTACATATGCATACACAGTGAGCAACACATAAAAAGTAAGGATATAACAATACTCATATTTTCAAGGTTGATAAGATTTTCAATTGTTTTTTCTTCCCTCAAATATTTTTTCAGTGTTTGCCACATCACTGAAAAGCCCTGAAAAAAAAAAAAAAAAAAAACCTTTGAAAGTGGTTCCTGTCAAGCCCCCCCGACTTTATTCTGATTCGATGCACCCAGATGCCTAGTTTTATTCATTGATCGTAAAATGTATGAAATGAGAGACCCTCGGACGAGAATTATTTTCTACATTTATCGACCTAAATTCTTACATCCTGAAAATGTATAAAACACAACACACATACACACACACACACACACATAAAAACGATTCCATTATTGCAAGAGAGAGAGCAGAGAATCTGAGAATGTTAAAGTGACTATGAACTCGAGGAGCACAACAGGCTCTTGGCTCTTTTTCTTTCCCTTTTCTCTCTTTTTGCTCCTCCAAGTTATTCATTCATTTTATCTCTGTCTCTCTGAATGGCAGGCGTCATGAGGAAGAGAGAAGAAGTGCCTGTGATGGCAGGGGCTCGCTCATTAGCACTGCTAATTGTCTCCTGGCAGGGGGAGGTTTTCGACTTTCCACAGCAGCTGTTGCCACTCGGTGGGATTAGAGCAAGAAGAAGAGCGAGAAGTGCAGGATACGAGGGGCAGGGGGCTCTCCACAGCACGCATACACCCAGAGGAAAAGAGAGAGGAACTCTTTTCTCACACAGCCCAATTTTGCAAGCCAAACCTGTAGAACGTTTTCTAGCCCTAAGTGAAAGGTTTATGAGTACTGTACAAGTTTTATATATAAGGGCTCATCCTAGAGTTTCTTTAAACATTAAAACATTTCTGTATATTTCAAAGAACTGTTCATTGAAGATTCATTTAAGGAGTCAAAATCTGCCAACAGAACCCTTTTAAGGTTCACAAGAATCACAAGATTCTAATGCGCCATCTTCAAAATGGCACTCTAAGGCACACTTATATAATTTTTTTAATCATATTTAACTGATGTGAATGGTAACGTCACCATGAAATATGACATGGATTTTTATAACTATGTTGTTGATGAGCAATTATACATTCCCATTCCTTCTGAAAATCAAGAGATACCAGATGTGTCAGAAATTTCCCATAGGATGTTGTAATTTATTCTACAAGTAAATCAAGAAAAAACTGAAATACACATTCTAAATTTCAGAGAAAGCGGCTTTTTCAGAAGCTACACCTATTTGATTTGAATACCAAATCTAATGTATGAAATCTGTATATACCTTTAAAAAGCCTACATACCTCTGGCTATGTTCCAACATGTGATCTTGGATTTGCAGATTCTAATCTTCTGCAATCCCCTCCATTAATGATAATAAAATACAGAACTGTAATTATGCTTCTAATTTGTGGAATTCCACCTTTTATTAGGAAATCGGGCTCACAACTCATGTGATTGAGCACACACCTCTGATGTTTATCACTAGTAAACACTGTTGTTGTAAATGCCTGAATAATGATTAATTGATAATTATTTTGCCAATGCAATAATTATTAAGAACTTTGACTATATGTCCGAAGCCATAATTAATGCATTGAAATAAAATAATTCAGTGCAAGCTATCCGACACAAAAAAAACATTTTTCAAACTGCACAGACCTATGAGCTCAGCTGTGGGACAGCTAACCGAATGGGGAGTAATGATGCTGAGTGGGGGTTGAGAGAAAGACGAATCCTCTGATAACCTCCGAAAGACTCTGGTGTTAAACCACGCTCCAACAACAGGGAGCAAAATGAACAAAACTGTGATTCATGTGCTTGAACGAGCCGTGGCTAATCTGGTTAAGGCCAGCATTCATGTGCAATTAGTCTCAGCACTCCCCTATCTCACTGAAGCATTAATATCCACGCCTGTAGCGCTGCCCAATTTGAAATAGTTTAACAGGCCAATCTTTAGAATTTGTAATTTATCCTAGAGGCAGCTCCTGAAGGACTGTGTATGTGCACATTCAACAAACATACCTGTTTGCACATCAATGTTTGCACATACTGTAACATGCATAACACCACAACCAAAGCTGCTGGGCTTATGCAAACGTTTTGCTGTTTGGTTGTCATATAAGTGAGGCAAAAAAAACCTGCCACCGACCCAAGACTTAATCTACTGTGCAGAACCAAGCATGATCGTTGCGCTTCTAATCCAGTTTTCTTGTGTTTCATGGCTTCATCAGCTCTTCACTACAAGTTCATATCAACACCCTCAAGAAGTTCAAGTGTGAAATTTTATCTGCGTGATTTATCCCTTTCCAAATCTCCCTAGAACCTGGAAAGAGTAATCAGAGATAATACCTTCCGATAGCGCTATGGCTGTTATAAAATACTATTAAAACTACAAACATCTCATGTATGTTATTAAAGATTGAAAAGGAAGGATTAAAAGGAATAACAAAAAAATAGGAGAAAACACAGAGATGTCCCAATCTCATCCTAGACCATAAGTATTGAAGTTGCTACAACCAGGTTCTTCTACATAAACAGTAGAACTCAAAATCACCTAAATGGCCCAAATACATCAACAAAACATCAACCAACCTGCTCAAGCTTCAATCAGATCTTCATTAAGATGAAGCAGACTTGTCAGTGTAATTCTCACAATGAGTTATTATGCATTAAGTCTATTTTTGCTGCTTGCTCTCAATAAAATGTCACTGAAGCCATGTAGCATAATTCCACAACATTTTTCACTTAATTGCAGTTGGTGTTAAAAACAAGAACTTTACCTCTGGTTTACTGTGCTCAAAGCTGAGAACAGGCCATATTAAGTGTAATAAATCACAAAATATTCCCAACACAATAAGATGCTTATTAACTGTACATTAAGGGGAAAATTCAACATCCAACATTCAAAATCCAACATTCAACACCGCCGCCCCCCCCGCCTCCACCTTGGATGGCGGACCTTGCCGCACCCTCGCTCTCACCCCTCCGTTGTTGGATGGACTGGGGGACTCCTCTAGGCACCCCAGAGTGGTGCCCTTGGGGTGGGGGGGTCCTGTCACGGTGACCGCTAGAGGGCGACCACGGACTAAGAACTCCTAAAGTGATCACAGCTGATCCGAGTCCACTATGATTTAATCATAGTGGGGTGTGAGGGACCCGCAGTATCCAGGAGAACAGCTCTTGTAACGGCGGTCAAATGGCGCCCAGCCTGTCCTCCAGGGTAAGCTCGCGGCTAGGCTCCCCTAATGAGTCGCCGGACCCCCGGATGTACCACTTGCGGCAGGGAGACCGCTCGGTCGTGGAATATTCAGCGGAGTTCTGTGCTCTGGCTACCCAGGTCACGTGGGGGGACTCCGCTTTGCGGGCCGCCTACTGCGCGGGTTTGACTCTCCGCCTGCAGGATGAGCTGATCTTGCACGAGCGTCCGGGGACGCTTGAGGCTGCGATCCAGCTCAGTCTCCGCCTTGACCATCGAGTCAAGGGACTCCTCTCGAGTCAAGGGACTCACCCAAACCGACAAGCTCCACTCCGGAATTCCGATGCTCCGCCTCAAAACCACAGAGCTCTCTCAGAACGAGAGACTCCACTCTCCAGAGCCAGCGTCTTCACCTCAGTCAGACCAGCTGTCCTCTCAGCAGCTCCTTACCAGTCAGCCCAGTGGCCTCAGCAATTCCACACCAGTCGGCCCATTCCAGCGACCTACTCAACAGCTCCACTCCAGTGAGTCCAGTTCAACTGCCTGCTCAACTCCCTTCAACCGACCCACAACCAGCCCAACTTCCCCGAGTTCAGTTTCACCCAGCTCTGACCCGGCCAGCACAGCCCCGCTCGGCTCCGTTCCAGCCAGCTCAGTCCTTCTTGATCAAGTTCCAGTCAACCCAGTTCCAGCCAACCCATCTCCACTCGACCCAGGTCCAGCCGACTCAGTTCCCCCCGACCCAGTTCCAGCCAACCCAACTTCATTCGGCCCAGTTCCAGCCAGATCTGCTTCACTCGACCCAGTCCCAGCCAGCCCAACTCCTATCAGTCCAGCTTCCTACGGCCCCGGACCAGCCAACTCAGAACCACTCGACCCTGCTCCAACCAACTTAGCTTCACTTCGCCCGATTCCTGCCGGCTCCAGCTCCAGTTCCTGCAACTGGTCTGGTTCCAGTTCTTAGTCCAGCCCTAGTGCTCAGTCCAGGTTCAGCTCCAGTTCCAGCCCTAAATCTAGTTCCAGCCCTCAATCCAGTTTCAGCCCCAGCTTCAGTATCAACTCTTAATCCAGCCCCAGATCCAGTGTCAGCCCATAACCCAGCTCCAGCTTCAGTGCCAGCCCTTTATCCAGATCCAGTAATCAGTTCAGCTGCCGCTCCAGTTTCAGTTGTAGTTCTGGCACTTAGTCCAGATTTAGCTCCAGCTCCAGGTTCAGCTCCAGTAATCAGTCAAGCTTTAGTTCCTGCACCAGCTCCAGATCCAGTTCCTGCACCCGGTCCAGATCCAGATCCAGTTCCTGCATCCGGTCCAGATCCAGATTCAGCTCCAGCACCTGGTCCAGCCCCAGCACCCGGTCCAGCTCCAGCACTCGGTCCAGGTCTATTTCCAGCACCTAGTCCAGCTCCAGCACCCGGTCCAGGACCAGATCCAGCTCCAGCACCAGCAGCTGCCATCAGCTCAGTGCCACTCAGCCCAGCTCCAGTTGTCTCAGCGCAACTCAGTCAATCTCCGCTCCCAGTGTCACTCAGTCAATCTCCGCTCCCAGCGACACTCAGCCAAGCTCCGGCACTGAGTCCAGCCCCAGCTCCGGCACTGAGTCCAGACCCAGCTCTGGCACTGAGTCCAGACCTAGCTCCAGCACTGAGACCAGCCCCAGCTCCGGCACTGAGTCCAGACCCTGCTCCGGTCCCCACACCGGGCTCGCCGACTCGAGTTCCTGACACTGCCCCGGTTCCCGCACCGGGCTCGCCGACTCCAGTTCCTGACCCTGCTCCGGTTCCCACACCGGGCTCGCCGACTCCAGTTCTTGACCCTGCTTTGGTTCCCGCACCGGGCTCGCCGACTCCAGTTCCTGACCCTGCTCCGGTTTCTGCACCGGGCTCGCCAAATCCTGACCCCTCGCTGGTCTCCGTACCGGGTGCCTCAGCTCCTGACCCAGCGCCAGTCTCCGCACCGGGCGCCTCAACTCCTAACCCAGCTCCTGACTCCCCGCGCCGGTCGCAGCACCGGGCACCTCAACCTAACATCGGGCATCGCTCACTGCACCAGCCTCACTGGCCATGGCTCCCATTCAGGCCTCAGCCTCACCAGCCTCACCGGCCATGGATCCCACCTCGGCCTCAGCCTCCGTCCCTGCGTGGCGGTCACGGCCACCGCCGCCCCTCCCGCCTTCACCTTGGATGGCGGACCTTGCAGCACTCTCGCTCTCACCCCTCCGTTGTTGGATGGACAAGGGGACTCCTCTAGGCACCCCAGAGTGGTGCCCTTGGAGGGGGGGGCGTCCTGTCACGGTGACCGCTAGAGGGCGACCACGGACTAAGAACTGCTAAAGTGATCACAGCTGATCCGAGTCAACTATGATTTAATCTCACTGCTCATTGGTTGTTTATGTCTTCTCCTCTGTATTTAAGTTAATCCTGTTTTCAGTTCCAGTCATGGGAGCATACGCTCACCAAGATCTCCTCATTATCTCTTCTACCACCTATCCTACTTTAGTTCCTTTTTTAATTATACTTAGTTTTCGTGTCTGGCCCTCGAGCCTTTTCTGTTTATTTGATTCTTTCAATAAAGAACTATATCTCATGGAAGTCCGTGCCTGTGCCTCATACCTCTGTCTCGGACGTAGTTCCAGCGTGACACCCTCACCTAAAGATATTGCTTTTGATAGCTTTTAGATAAGATTTTGGCATAAAACTTTTTTTATCATTAAAAGTTAAAACTTAAAATGATAATTAAAATTAATAAATAATTTGGCAAACTAGTGTCAAAGTTCAAATGAATCTATATAGATATGACTATTATAGAAATGCAGAATAGTAAATAAAATGGTTATATTTGCCATGTAGACATCCTAATGTCTGATTCATATTGCCACCACTATGAAGATTTTTTTTTCTGCAGACCACTCTGAAAAACTTAGTTGTGTGGTATTAATCTTTCACTTTGATTAAGTACTAGCCATTTTCTGATATTATAGGACTCAAACTGCCAAAAAACTGCATGCAGACATAAAGGTATCTGCTAATTAGTCAGTGAATGTGAATTTCAGGCTTTGGGAGACACTTCGCAAGAGCCATTTTGCTATAGATCTCTTGCTGTTCTAGTTGAGTGCTTTTGTCATGCATTCAAAAAAGAGACATTTCAGAGCTTTTTTCCAATCTTTTGTAATCAGACACCATGCCTATTTCTGCAAGGCACACTTTACCTCTACATACTGTGCAGTTAATCTATCAGTGGTGTAATATGTCACATTCAAAACAAAGGCATGGGAAAACTAAGGATAAACATGCTCACAGCTGCAATGCTGTCTGACACTGAACTTGTAAAATCAAGCCAGCAGTTATAAAATGCAGAATGGGAATGTCTATTAGTCAGAGACTCTGCTTGTTAACATTTGGTGAAGCTCACTCAGCCTAAAGAATTGTCCTGTTGCTGTCACTTCATGGTTATTTGAGGGGTATTTACCAACACAGCATATAAAATGTAGCTGAGTCAACACTACTTTCAAAAAAGAAGGTTTGGAAGTGGCAAAGAAAATACAGTTTCTTGATATTGTACTGATAACACTTTGGGACAAATAAAAAAAAATGTTCGGGTGAAAATCACTGATTCCAGATGTAGTTGATCAGCCAAGACATGGTTGTAGTATTTAGCTACAGTGCTAAAAACACTAGGTAAATGGGGCACTTGGCCGACGCCATTAGTTACAGGGACAGCCCCGCCGGAACATCTGAGGGCTAAGTGTCTTGTTCAAGAACACAGTGGTTGAATGTGGGGGTTTGAACTTCATGGTCATCAACTTTGTGGTTCACATACAAGTGTTTTACCCACTAAGCTACTACCATTCCTACAAATACACCCAAATCTTTTATGTAAATACTCCCATAAAACTGCTCTTATTCTGCATGCATGATCCCAGATCAGCCCTCTCCATAGAACTTTTGCTCACACAATTGTGTTTGGAACAAGACTCTGCAGAACGATAGATCTCCAGGATCAGGGTTCCTGACCACCGCTTCACTGTTCTTCTCTTAATCTGTTAAGAGCAGGTAAAACCTTGTTGGATTATAAAAACCAAACCTCATTTTAATGCCTGTTGATTAGAGGGAGGTCTTAGTTCTACTATTCTTTCATACCAACCCCAGTTATTGTTCACTATTGCTGGACAATTTTGCCAAACACTAAAATGTTCTTATAGTCAACAACCCCACCTTTAATGTTTAATTCCAGTAGATTATAGGAGGCATTCCATTTTAGAGGTTTTGTCAACTGGCATCTTTTATATATGACTTGGGTCATGAGAGCGATGGAGATGTATCGTCTCTGTTGTTTTTGTTGCTGTCAGGGAAACGTAGTTTGATTGAGGATGTCGCCATGGCAACAATGTGTCAGAGTGGGCAGAAAATCTCCGGGATATTTTGTAGCAGAGTACAATGGACCACTGTTATCGAATAGAAATTAACATGCACGTCAAGCAGAGGCAGTGACTGAAACAAGTAAACATGATTATGTATTGTATGAAGGGTATCTTATTCCACACACACACACACACAAACACACACACACACACACACACACACAAACAAAACAAACGAAAAAACACTTTCATGCATTATGGAAATGAAGCGAGCAAATAAACACAGAATCTTCATTTCCTATGTATGCCGCCAATGCTACACTGACCCCAATGCTCAAAAGCATGTGCTCACTGAAATGAGGCTCATTTTCATACTTTCAATCTGCTCGCTAAACAAACGTGTGTAATTTTAGCAGAGAACGCTACTATTTCCCTCCCCAGATGCTCGGGCCTGCAGCAGGCTGCTAATCAGAAAAGCGAGATCGGCCTCAGTTAGGGGAAGAGCATGGCAAGCTAAATTGGATGTTTGCGAAATAAGGGCAGGGATATATTCATTAGGTCCAGAGGTCACTTAGGGAGATGAAGTCTCGTTTTAACAGCCACAGATGTCTTCGTCGTATTAGCAACGTGAGCGTGTAATCTGCTGCAAAGAGCTACAGAATGGATTTGGATTTCAAACTGGATCGAAGCAAAAGGCATACATGAGGACATTCTAGCATTTACACTGTCCTCATCAAATTTTTCTTTTTAGCATGCTTTCTAATTATTCCTCTTTGTACTATCAAAGGATAGGCTGCCTCTCAGAGACTGTGTCCAACACTCATGTCCCATCGCTGCCAGACATCATTATCTCCTTGAGTATCCAATCTGACGGCAACACACAGAAGACCGGAGTGACCAAAGCACTCGTCTGATCAGCATGTCTGAAGAGGTCGAGCTGTGACTTGCAAGCTCCCATTCAGCCATACTAATAAGGGCAGACTGCCCTCTACAGCCTGACCAGCACACAAAGGGAGGGCAGTATGAGTCTGAGAAACAAATAGCTAATCTATTTTATTGTAAACAGTGCCAACTTCATGCTTGACCATAAGCAACAATAAAATTAATAGCAAAAGAAAGACTATTGTACCAAGATATTTGTGTATTTGAGATATAAAATAAATGTGGAAATAACCATAGCACTGCAAAACTTTCATGACATTTCATTTTCATTTCATGATATCAGCTTTTGGTCTGAAATGAGTAAAATTCCAGCAAAACTGTATTGAGACAAAAAGGGCAACAGTGTTAACAGAGTCCTCTATTTAGATAACCCCATGGAAAATAACAAACGTGATTATTCTTATTAAATATTCCACACTTCCGTGATCAAAAAAAAAGAAAAAAGATTATATAAATAAAGAATTTTTCAACACAATTAGCAGTATAAAGACTAGAAAAAAGCAAGAATGAGTGATGTCAGTTAAGGACTGGCATTAAAGGATGATGACAACAAAAGGAACCACAGGTCTGGGTCGGACAAGGGTGGGCTTTTCCTAGCTTAAATAACATGTTGACAAATTTCAGACACCTTTGGAAACAACACACAATGACATAAAAAAAAACACATCTTAACCAGCATCCATGCAATTACAATCATGACAACACAGCAAAATTTGCATCCATTCAGTTCAAGAGAGAACATTGCACTGAATAAAAAAAGTTTGTTTCATTTCACAAATTCTCAAAATGCTTGTAGAAACAGAATAAGAAGTGCAGTCAGAGGATGGGGTTTTCTACATTTGCAGTGGCACACAATCACATCAAAGGTGAGCAAGCTTTCTTAACCTCTCAAAATTCCAGTACCGTTCCAAATAAAATAAAATTCCAGTTTCATCATGGCGACATTTACAGACACCAGATTATGACCGAGGTGATGCCAGCAAATGGCTGTTTATTCCTCAACAGACACAAAAGTCAGAAATCAACCACAGCTATCCATCACAATGACAGCGCAGATCACATCTTTGCACCTCTACAGAAAGACACAGCAAGCAAGTGGCACACAAGGCATTTGCCTCAGGCATTCTCTGATAAAAAAAAAAAGTAGACGAAAGCCATAGACACACACACACACACAAACACACACAAAGATCATTGCTGCCATGCTGAGCAGCGCCAGAGTGATGTCCTTGTCTTGTCCCTGGAAGCAAGAGGTGCAAACTAGACTGGGTCCACCAAAGCTGCTTTAAAGATTGACGTTGCCGTTTAAGATGCTGCCGAAGCTTCGAGAAAACTTACGGATAACCCAGCCTCTGATAATAAAGACAGTCACCTGCCCATTGCTGATAGCATAGCACTGTTAGCACGCAGCAAGGCATCGAAAGTCATAAGCAATCCCATTGCTTAGTGTCTTTATAGGACCTACATCCTTTTTAACTTATCCTTTATGGCACACACTTTATGGAGCAGCTATGGTTTACAGATAGCACTTTATGTAGCTCATTATGGGCCAACCACAATTATGAACGTGTGCACACGCACATGCGTCTCAACTAGATGCATTTCTGCAAGAAAATTGGACTGCATGGTTACCATAAAACCAATGTTTCGAAACACCCAAACATTGGTTTTATGGGTAAACTTGTTTGTGTTAAAAAAATAAAATGAGTTTGTAATGTGGATTCAATCTTCAGATTCTCTCCATTCAGTGCCCAACTCTTTACCACTGGACCACAGAGAGGGCACTAACTCACTTAAAAAGCCATTTATGGATAAGGACAGTTGAACACATGGCCACATTCAGAGGCCGATTATGAATTTGCTGTCTGTTTTGCTCTACTTTTGTTTACGTGTTTGCGTTTCTCTGAGTTTTGCTGCTGTGTGGTAGCATCTATGACATCATAGACTGTCTCTCCAACACACATTTTGAAGGTAACCCAGCTACCAGCTCTCGATTCCCATACATTAGAGAGCCAAGTTGACCAAAAAAATTGATCAATATTTGCTCTCTGATCAACCAATCAAAAAGTTGTATACACATGCAGAAAGTTGTATAAAAAGATGTTTTGACACTGGCACCTTGCCCATATTTCAAGAACTGTAGGAGGAGTAGAGGCAATAATAATAATAATTATAATAATAATAAAAAAAAACTTAAGAAGAACAGTAGTATGACTGCTTACCAACATGTCATCCAGATGAATTTCTCCGCTGAGCAAAGCAAGTGAAATTAAGAGATATTTGAGCCAGTGTAATTACTCATGTGCTGGATCTCTGTGTCTGCTGGACAAATTCTACCAACTTAGTTGCTAGTTTGAATGGTGGACAATGTCACTGGTTATTTCAGTCTTGCCAAGAGCTCCTCTGCAAATCAACAAAGCTGAAGAAGCTGAGATTTCTGAGGGTCCTCTTGCTTAGAGGCTGCCTGAATGTACCTGACAAAATTGATGTGTTTGAGTACCACTGAATCTTCTACAGATTCAGTGGTACTCAAACACATCAAAGGTGAGCAAGCTTCTTGAACCTCTCAGTAAGAGCGATCCTGTTCAGCCAGGTGCAGAGCTCTTTCAAGGTCGGGGCAGGGCTTGGTATTAAGAACTGCCTGACTGCCTACGGCAAGTTGGAGAGCTTTGAAAATCATTTTCCTGGTCAGGTAAACCGGAACAATGTACTTGAGATTGGCTTCATCAGCTTTCTAACCCAAAAATCACCTTGCCGCGGGAAAATGGTCTAATCTACTTGTCCATCAAGCAAAATCTAGTCATTTTGTTTGTTGGTTGCTATAGCAAGGCATGATCAAAATAATGGCAAAGACATGCAGGAAAGGTATTAAAAATGTTTATTACACCAGAGATGTTTTAAGTAACTAAGTAAAGTGGCCCTTATAACAGCACTCAGTGTGAACAATGTGAAATTCTTTCTCTGCAATAAACCCATTCACCAAGTGAATCAGTGAGAAGCCAGCGATGCATCTCCCAGGGAGCAACGTGTGGGGACGGTACCTTGCTCAAGAGTACCTCAGTGGTGCCACCGGCAGGGGTAACTCTCTAACCACCAGGCCACCAGCTGCCCCACACAGTTTTGGTAATTCCCCTCCAAACTTACTTACTAAACTTGGTAATTAATAAGTGAGTTGAACCAGGTGTGTGTGTGCAGGGAAATCATCAAACTGTGCTAAACACCGTTGGGTAGGCCATACCTTTTACCCTAAGAATGTACAAAAACTAATCCTTTATCCGAACACACAGTTGCTGGCAATTGCGAAAATAAATACACATCCTCTACAGAGAACACACATCTGCACACTGTAATGCAATATTTACTAAAAAATAAAAACAGTAAATAAAATAAAATGTGAATAAAATAAAATGTCCCAATGTTTATTTAACAAAAGCCACACAAGAAATACAACTTGCCTCAAGGTGTTCCTATTATATGCAAGCATATCACTGATTTGAAATTTTCATATATAGAACAGTTCACATAGCAGTTATTACATTGTAAAATAAAAATGTACATTTTATATGTACATTCATTTTATGTAGCACAGTCAAATGGGAGGGAACCAACCAGAAAAAGCATTTCACTGTATATTGTGCAAGTATGACTGCATGTGACAAATAAAACACTTGAATCATCGGTATAATTAAATAAACAAAAGATCTAACAGTACCATATTCATGATGATCTTCAACCAACACTAGTTTGCTTTTTCTCTCCAGGGTCTACCAGCACAGAACCTGACGGCCTCAACTCAAATAGCTCAGTCACAACACTGCACTACAAGATGACCCTGTAAGAGTAGCCATAGATAGTGTTCTATAACGATATTAAATATAATTCTAAACATCATAAATAATAGATCAGTCACTGCCAATGTTGAAAAAACTGCATGATCATTTCATTTCTTTGCTAAACACAATGATTAACATTCTTCTTAACACGAGATATATAATATTGTTTAAAGAGGGTCTTTCAAGTCACCCAATCTACACTCTCTCGCTCTCTTTCATAACAACTGGTGCCGTGGCTTTCCATTCTGGCTCAGCAACACGTATGCTGTATTTACACTTTCCTAATTGTGCAGGATCCGAACAATCAAAGCAGAAAGTGAATAATTGCCGTTAGTTCTAGGAAAGCTGCATAATAATGTGGATGTTTTATGTTTGTGCGTGGATTAAAAGTGCGGATGCTTTATGGCCTGTCGAGGGGGCCGTGCATAAAACAGCTTAAATGCATGACACTAGCTACAGCTACAGCAAAATACTAGCTTACAGGACTTCTATTTATTTTGAAACCAGAAGGCTTCAGGGAGGATCATAGCCAAACAAAACAAACTCCCACCACAAGAAAACGAAATAACCTGTAAGAAGAGAAGAAAATGAAAACACAAAGAAAGTGCCCTGACTCCTTAACACAAACAAAGTCATCAGACCCCATAAAAGAAACTGGCTCCCACACCCTACAGCCAAGACAAACTATAATGCAGAGTATAAACAACATAAAAGTAAGCAGCAAAAAAAGTGGAGAAGGAATTTCAGTCCATATGAGTGCTGCACTTCTATAGTTGTATGTAAAAGTATGAACACCCCTGGTCATATCATCTGTTTTGTTTGTCAAGTGAAAAAACTATGTATTATCTGCAGGAAAGAAAATTAAATATTATTTAATATAGGATTTCATGCCTATTACATATAGGAAAACTAGAAACATAAAATATAAAATGTGCCCTAATGTCTGCTAGACTAAGCTATAATTGGATTAAAAATAAAAATAAATTGAGGTGTCTCTCTTTTGTAGCAATCCCTTGTATATATAGGGCAACTCATTTCTCATTGCCTTTGTGTAAAAACTTACAGAGCATTAACTACAGGTGGGTGGGGGGTGGGTGGGGGCAGGGAGGAACCCCTAGTGACTGAATGTTAAACATATACTTATTACAGTTCTAATTGTGAAAATTCTACTTACTTATTTCTAATTTTAAGTTTAATTATAATCAGCTTTGAATAGAAGTACAGTTGTGGTGATGTTCACAAAAGGTGTAATTTCAAGATTGATTGAGAATTCATTTGTGTGTCTGAAAGGAGGAGTAAATTCAGTGCCTCTTTCAACAGTTAGTTTTACATGATATGGATCCTTTTAATATCATTGTCATGCCTGGTCTTGAGTGATTTATTGTTTTACAGATCAGCTGCAAAATGTTAAAATAAGCTAATGTTCAACAAATAGTTCAATGTATTAATATAAAATAGTTTTTTTATTGGTTCTACACACACACACACACACACACACACACATATCTATATATATATATATATATATATATATAAATCCTAATGGGCCAAGTTAATGCCAACAATTATTTTATCACAAATTAACGCAGGTTTTTAAAAATCCTTTTATTTTGAAAGTTCGTTGCTGTCACGTCTGGGCCAGCTTGTACTAGGGGGCATGCAGCTCTGGGCATGGAGTAGTGATGTAAAGATGTTGTATGAATGGTTGTTAGGTGCCTAGGTGGCCCAGGTAAAGTTAAGGAACAATGATTAGTTCTAGCTGGGTTGCTAGGTACCTAATGATAAGTTCACCTGTCTCTTATTTAAGTGAAGTGAGTCGATTATTGTCTGCGTCGTGTGATTGGTTGTCTGGGTGAGTGCGTGTGGTGAAAAGCTGGCCGTGCCTAGGAATCGTTGCGGGTTCACCCAGGATCTAAACCTGGTAATGGTTGGGCTGTGAAACTTTTAATCAAGAAAACGTATCGCTCCTGAAACATATCCCTTTCTCCCTGTGCCTCTGCAGACCTGATCCTTTCTTGCAGTGTGATTTCCACAGAGCGTGGAAATGAGGATTGGCAGAAGCTGGCATTGGAATTACAGAAGGGGAAAAAACTGGAGCTGGATTTAAAGGTCTGTGGGAGTGCTCATTAGTTTATGAAATGACAGGAGAGAAGGTCCTCCAATGTTGGAGAGCTTTTCTTACTAGCACTGCCTATCAAGTGTGTGTGTGTGTGTGTGTGTGTGTGTGTGTGTGTGTGTGTGTGTGTGTGTGTGTGTGTGTGTGTGTGTGT
>JBBJLS010018195.1:0-15336 GCA_037577275.1 Bryconaethiops microstoma
AGCTTGTGAGGAATGCCACCGAGTTTCAAGAAGTGCATCAGGAGAAGTGGAATGAGATGATCTCAGCTACAGCATTATGGAACATCAGGGAAGCCAAGTGGAATGTGCCCACTCTCATGCCCTTTACCAATGATGTCCAAAGACTGCACACACCTTAGTGAAGTGCAAAATGACTCTTACAATTCACTCTCTTAAGGTCCCTGTACAAAATCCTGGATGGAGTTAACAAAGGTGTGTCTCACTCAGATAATTCTCTTTAACTGGCGCAGGGAAGGAGAAGTGGCGGGCATGCCCTTATCTGCTTTTACATCAAGAGACACGTCTGATCCGCATGAAGATGTGGACTGGGCGCTCTCCGAAGTGGAAAAAAAACTCTGCAGACGTTTCTCAAGAATCGTCATCAAGGGAAAACAAGGCCGCCCGGTCCCAATTCTTCTGACTTCAATGATGCTGTGTGAATTAGAGCTCCTTGTTAAGAATATAGAGGCTTGTGGGGTTCTAAAAGACAATTGCTAGATGTTCGCAAGACCAGAAGCGATGACACATTTTGGAGGATCAGACTGCCTCCGTGAATTTGCAAAGGCATGTGGTGTGAGGTCTCCCCAGTCGTTGACTTCTACCAGACTGTGAAAGCATGCTGCAACCCTTTCAACTGTGCTGAACATGACGAACACAGAAATGTACCAGTTGGCCAACAACCTTGGACATGATATAAGAATTCATTGCAAGTTCTACAGACTACCAGAGAAGACACTGCAGCTTGCCAAGATCAGCAAAATTCTAATGGCTCTGTAACAAGGAAGAATAGCTGAGTTTCATGGCAAGAACCTGGATGAAATAGCAATAGATCCAGATGGTATATCATATTATTTGACTTTTGTTTTTTGTGTTACCCATTTATTCCTTTTTCATTAATCACATTAACTGTACTTTTTATGACTTCCACAGAAAATGTTCTAGACATTGATGAGGAATACAGCATACAAGAGGACATCTGCTCAGCAAATGTTGATGGTATGTGTTGTCATTAAGTATTACTGTTTGCCTGCATTCTGATAAACTTAATTTATTTCTTGTCCTGTTAACTAAGAATTGTTTCAGCACTCGTTGGTTAGATTTTTTTCACATACTGTAGAATATAATCTTTTTATATAGTGTTCCAAGATTTAAAATTCTTAATTTATCATATACATGGCTATATAATGTAGTGAAATGTGCCCTGAATCAGCCTGTAGTCGCTACCCATTTCGTGTCCTGTACCCAGTTGTTTCCAAACCAGGAGTCAGGCTGTTTTTCACAGCTCCAGAGTAAAATGTCCATAAGATAACTGGAGAGACCTGAAACTTACTCAGCTGTCTCAGGTAGAAAAGGCACTGTTTCTGATGATTGGACAAGGCTTGTGTATGTAAAGTCCATGTTAAATCCTCAGATGTGAACGCTTAGTTGGAGATAATTCACGTGGCACCATGATGTCAGGTTCTCCACCTCCTGCACGTAGGCTGTCTCATTGCCCAGCTACACCTTGCAATCAGCAAGTTAGACAATGGAGTTGTGTCTGACGATGCAGTCATGAATGTAAAATTGACACGTGTGTTGCGCTGGTGTAACCGCACATCTTTTTATGTTTATTTATTTTAAGGGGACAAAGATTTTCCAATCCGTCCATGGTGTACCAAGCCTTTCACCCGTAAGTTAGCTGGGATAGGCTCCAGTTCTCCCATGACCCTCACGGATAAGTTACGCTACATTTATGTAAAAATCAAATTTAATCCATGGTGTATTTACCTCAGATGTGCTGTAATTCAAAGACCATGGATTAAATTGGATTTTTACAAATTTACCTAATCTTTACCCGAGTAGGGCTTCACCCGAGGAGGGCTGAACACGAGGGCTGACTCTTCCGCTGAAGCTTCAGCGACACTGCTCATTTAATATACAGTAATACAGATTTTCAACCAATCATGCAAATGAGCATGTCGCTGACTTTGGGGGGCGGGCTATTATCAACGCAACAGGCTGACAAACAGAGTGGAAAATAAAGATTTAAGATTTTTAACTGCCACTTACTTAACTGCGATCTCCACACGACCTTGTAACTATAATAGTAATATTTACCTATTTTTTAAATGATGAAAGTACATTTATGCTCATTTGATTTTCTCTTGACTCCTGACAAAGCAAGGTATCGTTTAAAAATATTAAATGATCGCTGCTGATTGACCTTCACTGGCTACCCGTAGCTGCCTGAATTATGTCGCTAACTCGTGCCTACAGAGTGACCTCTGGGTCTGCACCCAGCTACCTTAACCCTATCACTCAGGCTTGTGTTCCCACTCACTCCCTCTGCTCCTGCGAGGAACATCGTCTGGCTCTGACGACCCCACACACAAGTCAAACACAGTCCAGGCCCTTCTCATTTGCGGTCCCCCACTGGTAGAACAACCTGCGTAAGCTGACCAGAGCATCTGAATCCATTTCTCCTGAAGACTTATCTCTTCAAAGAACATTTCTCTTAATGCACTATCCCCACCCTCTTGCAATACTACTACTTATAGATTTTTAAAACTTAAGACTCTTCTCTGGTACTTCCACTGAGCTGAATCCTATGTGTCTCCTTATATTGTAAATCACTTTGGATAAAAGCATCTGCCAAATGATTGTAATGTAATTATTTTTAGGGCCATCAGTAGATGAGCATCAGAGGAATGAAATGTCATCATCCGAGGAGACACCTCCAGGATATGGTAAACTCTTAGTTCTCTGTGTGTCAGTATCGTTTACTGCAAAATATGTATCTTCCTGAAAATGCTGAATTTTGATTATTTTCATTATTTTGAGCAAAACATTAAGGAGGTGAGACACGTCCTGCCACTGAGATGGATAAAATTTCAACACCTCAGCCCAAGAAACACACGAAAGCATCCACTATGGAGAGACCTGCAGCAGACAGTACTACAGTGCCTTCCTTTAAAAGTAAACTTATGTCTTTTGTTTTTCTGCTGTTTTTGGAGATACAATTTGTTGCAATGCTTCAGTTGATTATCATACTAAAAGTGTCCTATTTTTGGACACATGCTAATATATATCTTGCAAAACTAAAGTGGTACTAAAGCAAAACTAAGTATACTTTACTATTTTGAGACAATATTATGTTGCACTTAAATATAATTAAGTACAACTCTTTGAAATATTTAAAACTTTGTTTCAGCTTTCTCTGGACATCTGTTATATGCCCTTTATGTGCCTGTTTATATCTCACATTAAATCCAAATATGCATATAATAAAATGTTTTTATTAATTTAATAATTCTGAAAGTACTTTTTAAAATGTAGAACATATTTGAATCCACCTTTCAGATAAGACAGACGATGCATTTTAAGAAGCATTTATAAACTTACTTAGTTATAAATTTATATTCTAATATGCACTGTAGTTTATTCTAGCTATACTTGTATTGTCTTCTGCAGTCTACTAATCATGAATGTGTCTAAGTATTCTTAAATTAAGTAGACTAAATAAGCCTCAATGCGGCACAATGTCAAAGAGGTTACCACTGTGGCCTCACAGTGAGAAGGTTCTTGTTTGGGTTGGTCGGCTGAAGTTTGTATGTGTGACATTTGTATGGGTTTCTCTCACTGTCCACTGCCTTGTCCACATAATTTATATTTTATTTTTATAAAGTTATGCGTTCTTCCTATATGTGTCTTAGCATTTATCTAAAAAGGTGAATTCAAATATATTCCAATTTGGAAAAAAATATTTATTTGATTTATAAATTAAGTGTATATACACTTCTGCAATAATATTTTGATTATTATTTGCATATTTTGATATTCAAATTGCATTTCCCTTATAAGTTTATGGCATATGTTAGGGGGATATGAATGTATTACAAGTTGAAACAAAGTATATTTTTATAATATTTAAGAATGGTTTACTTAAATATGGGCATGTGCAATTCATTTGAATGACACTGCACATCTTGTTATGCACCTAAAATCTGACTTTTTGGGGCATGGAGGAGAGGCCGAACCTGTGCACCCTTGAGCCGCACGATTGGAGATACGAAATGTGTCGGTGCGACCTACGGTGACCAAAAAATGACAGAAAAATCTGTTTTTCTCTCGATTCTTACACTCAGTTTATTTATTAATTATGTCCCAAATTTCGGATGTTAACGCAGCCTGAATCTTAGAGCGGACCTATAGCATTATAATTAGAAAAATGTGCGGCATAACCGGGAATGGTGTGCTATTACTTTTATAAGGGATCCCTCGCTCCACTCATCCGTTTCATGACTTTTTCTGTCAGATTTTTCCATCCGAATAACATGGGGCCATTTTCAACTCGCTCTCACGGCTACAGTTTTCATCGTACAATCTTCGACATAACATAACAATTCTTCCTACTGACCCCCTCTCCGCATTCCACCACTTCGTTTTGTCGTTCAGCATTCCTACCTCTTCGTGTTCATCCCTCTTTCTTCGTATTCCTTTTCAATGGGACGGACAAAGCTTCTCTCACAGCCACAATTCTCCTCATACACATTTATAACATCACACACCGCATCCTAGTGACCCCCTGACCACATTCCACCACTTCGTTTTCTTGTTCGACGTTCCTATCTCTTCGTTTTCATCCCCCTTTCTTTCCATTCATTTTCAATGGGACGAACTACACTTCTCTCACAGCCACAATTTTAATCATACTGACATACAACTTCACACATCTCATCCTAGTGACCCCTGATCACATTCCACCACTTGGTTTTCAGATCGACCCATCAGCACTCGTTTTTTCATCCCTCTTGTTCCCCATTGACTCCCGTTCATTTTACTCCTTAACAGTAATCCACAGAGGTAACTTTTAAGCACTGAGGTGAAACTTGCCATGACGTTCTGTGACCTCACCACGTGACCCCGGTGGTATTAGCATTAGCATATTAGCATTAGCATATTATCATGTTAGCATGCTAGTAAGCTAACATTTTGAAAGAAGTGAAACTTGCCATGACCCCACCCCGTGACCCCTAGTGGTCTTAGCGTTAGCATATTAGCATGCTAGCGCGTTAGTAGGCCGCCTTCTACCCTATGCGTTGCACGATACACACCCATATTAAAATTTCCTCAGGAATTTTGTGCGTCGTTTCTAGTCATATTTAACATTATATTTAAGAGTAAAGTTAAGTGTATGCTACCATTCAAAAGTTTAGGGTCATTTGGTAATTTCCTTGTTTTTATGAAAACAAGTTTTAATAAAATTATTACAAAATGAAAGTCATTGACAGAGTTACAAATAATCTGTTAAAAACAAAATGTTATTTTAATCAAAGAATCCATTTGCAGCTATTATAGCATGGCAGACTTTGGACATTACATTAGATTACAATCATTTGGCAGACGCTTTTATCCAAAGCGTCTTCTAATAAAGGAGACACAAGGATTCAAGTCAGTGGAAGCAGTAGTAGTGCAAGAGGATGGGGATAGTGCTATAGGAGATGAGATGTTCATTGAACAAATGAGTCTTCAGGGAGGTTTTTGAAGCAAGCAGTGGGTTCAGCTGCTCTGATCGGCTTAGGCAGGTCGTTTCACTGTCGAGGGACCACAAATGGGAACAGAAAATAAAGATTTAAGATTTTTTAAAGGTACCTACTTTTAAACTGCGAGCTTCACACAACCTGTAACCATGTCCCAAATGATCGCAGTGCAGTGGAGTGGCTTTTAAAAAGAATTGTGAGCCCTTTCGACTAATCACGCAATGAGTTTCAGGGGCGTGCTTTCAACAACGCAACAACCGACCAATGGAAATAGTGGAAAATAAAGATTTAAAATTTTTAAAAGGCACCTACTTTTAAACTGCGAGCATCACACAACCTGTTAACCATGTCTCAACATTCTAGATGGAAATTGGACATTATTTGTTTTCTAATAATCAAATAACCTTTTTAAGTGACATACTTGCATTAGTGAACACACCATTCTGATTGAAGTCATTGTTCTAATTGTTGCTGTTAATTGGCCTCTTAACATTTCTGCAGATATTCCATTTAACATTGCCATTTTCATTTGCCATAATTGTTTACATTAATAATGTCTGGACAGTATATGATGATGTAACAGGCAAAAAAATGGAATACATTGTATTAGGTATACCTATATTTTAGTGCACTTTTTTGATCTGGAGATGTAAAGTTTAGATTCTTAAGATTGCATTTTCAGCTCACCTTGTGTTATTCTTTCAATTTCTTTGTCTGACATTAATATATAGCTCCCCAGAAGAAGACACCCTGGCAGCAATCAGAGGTCGAAGCGGTTGGAAAGCACATGAAGTGATTTATTACATCTTGCATTGTGCCGTCAAAAAGTGACTGCAACAATTGTTTGAAGGTAGAGCCAGAGGCCCTTAAGAACAGAGATTGGCAGCATGTAAAATTCTTTGTGTATAATCGCATAACAGCATACAAGTGGTGTCACGAGGATGAATGCTGGAACTGTAGACGCCCAAATGTCGCGTAGGGGAAGGGCCCAATCGCAGAGATAGACGAATGAGCTGGTAACCCACGCTATTAGTATCAGAACGCTCTTGGTAAAGAGTACGAATTCCCACCAAAGGAATCCTCGTTCTGAACACGTACACAGAGACAGGTAAGAGAGCTAAGAGAGACAGAGTACTCACGATACCGGATCCCACGGGGCGACACGTAGTTGAGAATGAATCTCAATGTCTGTGTACAAGGGTACCTGTTCTTCCTGTTTATATACCCATCGCGTGACGTCACTTCCGGTGCCAATTGACGTCACGTGGTCTGGTGCGTGTGACACATTTTTATGATGTACATTTTATTATTTATATTTTATAGCTTTTATATATGAGATGTAAAAGCTTAAATATTTGGTTTCGCTGCATGTAGTTACTGTTTTATTTTATTGGAATTCATTTAAACAACATGTATAATATAAAAGTATAATGGTGGATTTGTCACCTGTTTGGCTTGCTATCACACCGCCTTGTGTGTTATCCGAGTGGAATGTGCAAACTTTCCACCTTACGGACACTAGGTCACGTGTTCGCCTCGTGGTGAGTGAAAGTAATTACATTGAGGATACCATCTACTTCTCTCCACATAAGTATCAGGCCTGCAACGTTAAGTTACTGGGTACCCAATTCATTTAATCTCATGTGCAAATGATTTAATTTCATTCTCTATTTATATCATATTTTTCCAGTGATTTATGTTTAAGCAATGTTCAATGAGTAATTCATATTAATTTGTGTTATATTTTAAAGGAGACATATTATGCAAAACTCACTTATTATAATATATAATAGGTCTATGGGCTATACAAAACATGTTCATGAAGTTCTTTGCACAATCACTCTCACATAAAGAGATCTCACCAGCTTTATTATCGACAGTTTCAGTCCCTTTCAAAATGAGCCGTTTAAGGGCTCTGTCCTTTTTATGCAAATAAGCTGTTGCTGGCCACAACACACCCATCCCATGCTTAAATTCTGGATTTTACACATTAGTCTTTAACACCAGTGAAAGTCTTTCTTTCTTTCTTTCTTTCTTTCTTTGCTTCCATCCATTCAATCTGTGACAATGGTTCTAGCCTGAATAGTGACCAGGCTGAAGGAAGGAAGGGAGGGAAAGAGTGCAAGATACACTAGATGGACAAAAGTATTGGGACACTTAACACACGTGAAAAAGGCAGAAAACAGAGGCGCTATCCAACCCTACATGTTCCACCCCAAGACGGACCCAGAGCAAGATCATGTGTAACTTGCCTCTGCCTGTATCCATAGCGCTTATGCGCACTCATAAAACCAGCAGACAAAAATAATCTAGTGGGTAGGGGCTCAACAGATGAGGGGTGGTTCTATGCAAATTTCGTCAGAATAAGGGAGCAATCCAAATGGCTCATTTTGACTTTATTCTAACTGTCAAGAATAAACCTGGTGAGATCTCTTTATGTAAGAGTGATTTTGTGCAAAGAACTTCATGAACATGTTTTGTATAGCCTGTAGACCTATTATAACTTGTTTTTATTTTTTAAATAAAAACAAGTTATAATATGTACCCTTTAAATTGTGGCTGTTGATGACTGTATTGTGAGGGATTTTCATTTAATTAATAGGGTAGGAATCAATGTATACAGAAGGGTGGTACATCCTAGCAGCCTAAAATTAGATATAATTATTGGTGAAATAATAAAAGAACTCAGGGACCACCATAATAGGTTAGTTAGGGACGTTACATAAAATGGAGGCACCGCTGGAATGTACGCCCGTAGGGTGTCAGTATTCCAAACAGAGGTTAATAAGATAAATTGTAGGCACATTCATACCCAGTGTGTTGGTATATTCTGGTAGTCACAATGGAGCCGCTAAGACAATACAAGGAGGAACTTAAAGGCTGGTGTCGTGGCCTTAATGTTAATAATTTCAGATTGGAGGTAGGTGACATTGAGAATTCCATGCATAATGTTAAATGTCTTGGGTGAGTTTGGGTCAGATGTAAAACACTCAAACTCAAACTGAGCTGATTTTTTTGTCTTGTGTGAATGTAAAGAGGAGGTGAAAAGTAAGCTGGTGCCCACTGAAATATTGCAGCACTCAGATGCCTTACCTTGGCAAGTAATCATTGCAAGGCTCATCTGACCAAGATTGTTAGTCATAAGGAAAGTCCATGGATGACATCCATCAATGCCATATTCAGAGAGTGGAGTCTATAGATGCCTGCAAACATTTTCTGGCAACTCACCTACCCCAGTGGGTGAGAAACAATTTGATCACTGAATAGAGCAGGCTTACTTTATGGTAGAGGAGAGTGACTGTCATAGCAAAGAGAAGCGGAATGTATTATCTAAAGGGCCTGCTTTAGAAATAGTTAAAGTGGTCAGGAAAGATGATCCAGATGTTAGTCCTGAAGGGTGTTTGGAAGCTCCTGAGAGTGCTTTTGGAAGTGCTGAATCAGGAGAGAATATGTATTTTGCTTTTTGTCTTATGCAGCAGCAGGCTGGTGAAAAGCTCTCAGATTTTCTGAGGAGACTGAAAAAGTCCTTGTGCAAAGTTGTTCAGAAAGGAGGAGTTTCAGTAGCTAAGAAGGATTGTGTCAGAGTAGAACAGCTTCTTAGAGGTTCTGAAGCTTTGTTACATTTATTGCTGTTACATCTGAGACCAAGAGAATGGTTAACCAAACCCCCTAGTTTTCTGCAACTATCAGGGGAAATTCATGAAGAAGAAGAGTATAAAGGTTCACAAGCAAAGCTGAACACTTCAGTGTGCAATACTCAGGTCAGCATGTTGTCAGATAGACAGAGATACTAGGGCTAAAAACAGAACTTAAGGAGCTGAAGGCACAGCTAGCAGCCATGGTAGATAGTGACAAAAAGGGCCAAGTTCACAGAGTGGTGCCACCTCCTAAGCCCAAATTGCCAGCATATGACAGCTGTCAGGATGTAGAAATTCCTGCATTGAAGAAACAGGTGAAAAGACTGCTAAATAAAATGAGTAACAGGGATTGTGAGCCAACAGAGGCTTCATCTTATTCCTCCAAAGTAAGATTACCTTGCTCAGCACAGTTTTTCCAGAAAGCCTCTTCTAAACAGTCAGATAACTACTTCTGCTATAGATGTGGAAAGGCAGGACACATAGCCATCAAATGTCAAAATGTGGAGAACCGTAGTATGGTTATTCAGAAACTAATTAGGTCACCCAAAAAGGCCAAGGAGAGGCCAAAGTCCCACACAGATACTGCTGTAGGTGATGCCAACTGTTCAGTGAAGAAGAGTGCAATTCATACGGCTAGCATGGGACAAATTCCTGAGGGACTGATAGGTCCTCAAGCCATGGTGCCACTGAATGTGAACGGTCACCCCTGTAAAGCTTTACTAGACAGTAGGTCACAGATCACTATTGTAGCTATTTGAAGCCTGGTATAGAAGGCATATTTCGATGTTCCAATCCACCCAGTTGCTGGACTTGCTGTTTTGGGGTTTGAGTGAATCAAGTTACACTACAAAGGCTATGTAGTGGTTACTATTGAGTTTCCAGGAGTTGTTACAGGGAAGCCAGAGACCGTAGGTGTGTTAGCTCTGGTCTGTCCAGGCCCCAGCAGCCCAGACCAAACCCCAGGAATTCTAGGGACAAATTCCAGTCTGTTCAGGCATTTAGCTCATTTATGTGAAAGTACAACAGGGCCCAATGTTCCCAAAAGCCCAACAATTAATACACAGAATGTGGAAAGCCAGCAAGGATAAAACTGTTTTTCACATAAATGGAGTAATGATGTTGGGGAAGCAGTTGAGTGTGTGAAGTGACCAGGCCCTGGCAATCTAATCCTGCCACTTGGAGTCAGAAGTTCTGCTGTCTGTAAAGTAGAACTTAAGCCCTTTGTGGGACAGGTATTGTTGGTGGAAACTTTCCATGAGTCCACACTTCCTGCTGGTGTGTTGGTGCAGTCAGTAGTGGTAAAGAAGGACGAGATGAATGTTAACTTTTCAGTGACTGGGCAGAATGAGACTCAGAGAGAAGGGATAATTGCAGAGGGAACAATCATTGGACATATGTACCTAGCAGATCCAGTTATTCTTAATCTGGTCTCCACATCCTCTGGAGTTCCCTCCAGGACTGTTTAGCTTTGGTGACTCACCTGTTCCAGCAGAGAGGAAGAGGAGACTTCAGCAGAAACTTGCTGAGTGGTCAAATGTATTTTCGGTACATGAGTGGGATGTAGGTCTTGCCAAGGGTGTAAAGCCAACCATTCGCCTGGCAGACCCAAAGCCTTTCAGAGAATGTTCAAAACTAATTGTACCTGCTGACATTGATGTAAGAGAGCATCTCAGAGAGTTGCTGACAGCAAGAATTATTAAGGAGTCATGTAGCCCATACACATCTCCCATTGTGATAGCACAAACGAAAAATGGGAATATTAGGATGTGCATTGACTACAGAAATTTAAATGCACATACATCAATTCGGTATACCACCACTCACATCAATGAAGCACTAGACTATTTAGCTTGATTCAAATTAAAATGGCTGATGAAGACAAAGAAACAACTGCCTTCATCTGTCCATTAGGTTTCTACCAATTTGAAAGGATGCTGCAAGAAATCATGGGAGCCCCAGCAACGTTTCAAAGACTTATGGAGACATGAGTCTTAGTCGACATGAACCTTCTTCAAGTCTTAGTTTATCTTGACGACTTGATCGTATTTAGAAATTCTTTGAAACAGCATGAAGAGCGGCTGCTCAAAGTGCTGGATAGTTTTGAGAGAGCAGGGTTGAAAGTGTCATTGGATAAATGCCAGTTCTGTGGGATGGAAGTCAGATATGTGGGACTGTCTCAAAAGATGGAATTGCAGCTGATCCAGAAAAAGTGGACACAGTAACTACTTGGCCCCAGACAGTTGACCTCAAGTCTCTGTGCTTTTTTCTTGGTTTTTGTAGCCAATTATTCTGCAATTGTTCATCCACTCACAGAACTTACTAAAGGTTATCCCCCAACTCAGCATGGTAAGAGACTCAAAAAGACCATTCTGTGAAGTATTTTAGTGAGTCAGAGCGGTTTGGTGACTGATGGGATCAGGCATGCTCTGATGCCTTCAATCATGTTATTTATGCTTTGACTCATGCTCCAGTGTTGCTGGACCCCAGAAAACTGTATGTACTCCATGTGAGTGACAGCCTGCAAGGGTTGGTTGCAGTCTTGTATCAAGAACATTCTAAGGAGTCCCGTGGCATTTGCCAGCCGGAAGCTAAACAGTGCTGAGCAGCGGTGTCCTATATACCAGTTAGAGTTTTTGATACTTACGTGCTAACATTAGCAAAGCTAAATGCGACTGGCCATAGGTGGTTAAAGGCTTTGGTTACTAATGAGTTTGATATTCAGTACAGGCCTGGGAAAGAGAACGCAGATGCTGACTTGCTGTCAAGAAGACCTGATGGTCATAAAGAATGGAAAGACATTTCACATTGAGGAATCAAGGCATTTTGCAAGCAGATTTTTGTGGCAACACATGTAGTTCCATGTAGTCAACAATTGGGAGCACCCCCTGAGTGTGTCCCGGAAGTGTGTGCTTTCCAGACACAAATGAAGCTAAACTCCTTGGAGTTAATGACCCATGCAGAATTGGTTAAGGCTCAGAAAGATGATGCAATTTTAGGTCATGTTGCTGAGGCTGTACAGAGTGGAAAGTGGCCCAGAAGCCATAGATTAAACCCAGAGATGATGCTTTTGAAGCGTGAAGTAGGGAAGTTGACCTTGAGGAAGGGACTGCTTTTCTGTGTGAATAATCGAGGTGGAGTGCAAATATCCCAGTTACTGCTGCCTGAATTTTTTAGATTTAGGGCCCTTGGGAGTAGAAAGAGTCACCGATCATGTGAGAAGCAGGTTCTATTGGCCCAAAATGTTGAATGACATAGAACAGTATGTAAAAACTTGTGGACAATGTGTTACTCGCAAAAGTCCATGTCAGAGGGCCCATGGACCTCATCTGCATTAATTTTCTGTCTTTAGAACCAGATTGTAAAGGGTCAAGTAATGTCTTAGTGATCACCGATCACTTTACCTGTTACGCACAGACTTTTGCAACATGAAACCAGAAAGCTCTCACAGTACCGAAAGTTCTGGTGGATAGGTATTTTGTACATTATGGACTCCCAGCTAGAATCCACTCTGATCAAGGGAGGGATTCTAGCTGGGTCCCCACGGCATGCCACCTGTGTCACGTATCTGCCGTAGGTCAAAGAAGAGTTCAACAGCTGATGACCATTTAGATCATGGTAAGAGATTGGTTGTGTTCAGAGGAGTCTAATTCAGAATATTCTCTGCCTTGCAGAGGTGAAAGATCTAATTTGGCAAAGATTTTACAAGAAGGAGTTGAAACTTTGAACCAGGTACATAGATTGGCAACTAAGGAAATTCAGTCTGGGAGATCATGTACCAAAGCCAGTTGTTAATATATGATAAACCTGGCCTGAGTAGTGACCAAGCCATAACTATAGTACATCGTGAAGTTGTTATTCATATTGGGAAAGGGTCACATAAACACAAAGTTTCTATTTAGTTAGTATGAACTACACTCAAGGTTTTTGAAAGTCTGATAGGGACATCTAGATGTTTTGCGGAGGGACAGTGTAGCCCAGTTAATAAATTAGTTCAAGTTCGTGCTTATCTTGGACAAGGTGTTTGTTTAAAATGTCACGTGTTGAAAATGTAATTCATGTGTTATTTGAAATACGGACATTATGTTGAGGATACCATCTACCCCTCTCCACACAAGTATCAGGCCAGCGACGTTAAGTTACTGGGTAACCAATTCATTTAATCTCATGTGCAATTGATTTGATTTCATTCTCAATGTATTTCATATTTTTCCTGTGGTTTATGTTTATGCAATGTTCAATGAATCTATGGGTTTTACGTGAGTAGTCCATATTAAATTATGTTTTAAACTGTGGGTGTTGAGGACTTTCATATAATTAATCAGTTAAGCATTTTATTCATATATACAGAAGAGTGGTACACCCTAGCAACCTAAAATTAGAGACATTTAAATAATAACAGAACTCAGGGAGCGCCACAATAGGTTCATTAGCGGCACTACAGTAATATTAGCCAGAAATTGAGACAGGAGTTTCTCAAAAAGTTCTAATTAATTTGCAGTTATCACTGTTCAGACAGAAGTCGTCCAAAACTAGGAAGACAGTAGATGCTTTGTCTGAACAGGTAAAAAAACTTACACATTTCATTGGTTGAACTTCTGCAATATTGGTGAATTCAATGATTAGTCCACTTTGGGCTTAGTTTTTTTTTCAATAAATTAAATTAAATAAGTGTGGGCTATTAGTTATGTTCGTTAAACATCACAGTAAACAGTATGCACAGTTCTCTATTATTGTTATAGGAAAGACATGATATCAACACCAGGCATACCAGAGTTCTCCACGTCCTACATGTGTATCTGCATGAGAAAGCATCTGGGTTTCTCCTAACCTGCACAGTGAGTCTCCTCGAATAATTAACAGTTGCCCTCATGAACAGTTTGTTCAAATATATCCATCAAACTTGCATTTGCAAACTTGCTCAAGGCAGCAGAGAGGTTTCATGATTTTCCTGTTGTCATTATTAATCTTGGTATAAGTTTATCTTCAGGCACTTACTGTCACTGGTAGCTAATCTGACTTGTAACCTAATGCGTGAAGAATCCCGTTCTTTTTGTTTCTAAAAAGAACGGTTTGTAAACTACCAAACTGTAATTTTATGATGTATTGGAGGACGTTGATCACTTTCTGCCAACACATGCAGTACAGGAATTTGTGTTCTCTCTTCTCGGTGCATCCTGGGCCACATCTTGCAGTAGTGCAGAATCAGCCGCTGTTACTTTGTCAGTTCGGGTTCAAAAAGATGCCTTTATACACGTATTCTGCTCACATTTCTTAAATGAGATTCCCTCTGTTTTTTAACTCTCAACAATTGGAGTTGGAATGCATCATTATTGCTGCAAAAATAATACAAATTTCTGTACAAAAAATTGTATTCTCTTTTTTGTTGACAACATGCATTAGTTTATGACCAATATACCCCTTCATTCTTTCAGGATGAATCTGATGAGCCAGAGGTTGGAGATGTTGCTGTGTCCCTCCTTACAGTCACAATTGACAACTGTTTGACTCATTAAATTTAACTTCTATTCACTTGCGTTTTTTGTTGTGTACTTGTTTTTTTAATGGTGTTAACTTAAGCACATGGAGAGGTGATGTAAAACATTTAAGTAACAATAACTAAAAATTAAGTTATATAACTAAAAATGAATACTTTAATTAGTCTGTAATCAAAGAGTATTAGTAGCGTGTAGTCAAATTTAAACCATTAAAAAAAAATTCAACATTAAAAACTCAACTGATTGCCTTAATTTATTTCTGTGAACTTATTTGGTTTTACAGTGTATGAAAAATTTCATATGAATGTTTTAAAACTTTCGACATGATTCTGTATTTCATTGCAAATTTCGGAACTACCATTCCGAAATTTGGACCACACAAAAAACATGGGTCCAAACTTTGACTCTGTGAATGTAAAGCAGGGGTCTCAAACTCCAGTCCTGGCCGGTGCCCAGTATACAGTTTGGTGAATTCACTTCACTGCTGTCCTTTATTGTGGCAAGGAGAGCTCATACTCAAGCAATCACAAAAACATCTTTTCTTCCATCTTTAAAGGTCCCATGACAGGAATATTTCACTTTATTAAATTTTTTAACATTAATACGAGTTCCCCTAGCCTGCCTATGGTCCTGCAGTGGCTAGAAATGGCGATAGGTGTAAAGAGT
>JBBJLS010018204.1:0-15335 GCA_037577275.1 Bryconaethiops microstoma
GTGTCTGTGTGTGTCTGTGTGTGTCTGTGTGTGTCTGTGTGTGTCTGTGTGTGTCTGTGTGTGTCTGTGTGTGTGTCAGTTTCTACCCTCTTACAGAGCAGAGTGTGAGCACTATTCAGGCGCTGTGTGTCTCTCTGGCTGCTACAGAAAGAGAAGAACTTATCGCTCTGTCCATTGCTGAACTGCTCAACTGGCAGGAAAGAGAGAAAGACTGTGCCCATAGTAAGATATACACACTCACTCATACTCCCTTAGAGTCAAATTCTGGTACTGTTATGAACTTAAGTGTGGTCATGCTGTAGCTATGATATTTGAATTTCATGTCATCAAGTCTCCAGTCCTTCTGATTTGCTGTTAAGGTTTTTCTGTTTTCCAGGTGTGTGGGAATGTCTAGCTGTGCTGCACTGCTGTCTGCAGGCTGAGACTCCTGTGGAGGAAGAGATATTGCTGGCTGTCATAGCCACTTTACTAGAGTGGCGCAACAGCAAAGAGGAGTGGTTCCTTTTTAACAGGTATGGGTGGATGGGTGGGGGGGTGTGTGTGTTGTCGGGTGTGTGTTGGCGGGGAGGGGTGTGTTGAGGGGTGAGGGGGGAGGTTGGAGGTGTGTGTTTGGGGGCAGGGAGTGGGTGTGTGTGTGTGCATGCGCTTGTTCACTTAAATACTGCATTTCTGAAGGTATTGTAAAATAGCCGTTCCAAAAATTCTATGTACTTCTCAAGGTTTTTAAAAAATTGGGAACCCTAAAAGCAGAGGCGGTCCTGACTTCATTGAGCAAAATTCTGCTAAGGGGACCCCTCGCGTGATCCATGATCAATGTCGAGCTGTGTCTGTGTTAGTACCTGCTGAAGATGGCAGTTCAAAATTTCAGTTTCATCCTATTGATATGACTACATATGATATATATATATATATATAAACACTTTTTATATGTAATCCCCCCATTTCAGAGAACCGTAAAGTTTGGGACAAAGCATTGGTAAGAATATTAAAGCAGTCATGTTTAGTACTTTTTTGCGTATCCCTTGCATGCAGTGACTGCTTGAAGCCTGCATTTCATAGATATCACCAGGTGCATTATCTTGCAGTAGGGTAAAGTGCCGTCCAATGAGTTTGGGGGCATTTACTGGAACTTGAGCAGATAAGATGTTTCTATACACCTCAGAATTCATTGTGCAACTGCCTTCAGCAGTTACATTATCAATGATAAGTGCACCAGTTCCTGTGGCCATGTACCTTGGGCAGCTCTTTTTCCTCTCCACACTTTGCTCTTTCAATCACTCTGATACAGATTCATTTTGGTCTCATCGGTCCACAAGACCTTTTTTTTTTTTTTTTAGTTTTGCAGGCCTGTTTTAAGTACTTTTTCACAAACTGTAATCTGCCCATCCTATTTTTATGCCAAACTAGGGGTTTACATCTTTTGGTGCAGCCTCTGTATTTCATGAGTCTCTGACTCTCACACTACCTGCTTCCTGAAGCACAACATTTACATTTACATATACGGCATTTAGCAGACGCTTTGGTACAAAGTGACTTCCGTTCCCTAACTGTAGGGGACAGTCTCTCTGGAGCAACTTGGGCTTAAGGGATTCGAACCCATGAACCCAGAATTAGCTAAAACCCTAGCTCAATTTATGCTGGAAAATGGATTCTCAGACATTGCCTTTTCCTAAGAAACATTCTTTTTCTCTCCCTCGACAAATGTTTTTGCTTGGAATGTGATCAGTCATAATTATTACCTCTGTGTTGTGACCCTTCAGTTCATTCAATTCAGTTGATACAATTTGGGAACTTGGGAGTTTTGGAATGAAACCCTAATTTATATTTTTATATGCATGAATACAGAAAAGAATATGTGGCTAAACAATGTCATATGGCTGTCAATCTGTCCTTAGTGACCTGGGGAAGGTGTCTGCTGGAGAGCTGGCTCTACCTGTTGAGATGATGCGTTTCCTGTGCTGGCTGGTGGAGCACGCTCCTACAGTTCTTGGCAGCGCTCACTGGGACTTCCTCCTCTGCTCAATGCTGGCCTGGTTGGAAGTGAGTTTTTTGTCAGTAATAAAAAATGTATTCCCAGGGTGGAGATTATGTTCTGATGATCTCAAGTAGAGCTTTAAGAGAACTGAAGTAGGAATTGTTTTAACAAGAAGTTGCACTTATGGTCTCTGTTCAAGTTCAAGTTTATTTATATAGCACATCATACACAAAAGGTCATCCAATGTGCCTACAGAAATAGAATATAAAATAAGCTTGAATAAAATGACAAAATGTCTGACAAAAAGTTTGTATCTCAAACTGGGAGAAGCCAAGATCTTCCTTCTTAATAATAGGAGTTACTATAAAAATATGTCATTAGTCATGGCCTGTTCACCATTTCGACACAATGTAAAGCTTAATTAATGTTAAATTATTCAAAAAAAGCAAAACAAAAATGGAGGTACAAGGTTTTGTTCAGACAGGGACGTTATGCACGTTAATGCTTGTGTTTGTGTCTGAACGCTTGTGTGTCTTTTCTGTCTGTAGACTGCCAGTGAGAGTTGTGGGGCATTCTGGAATCCCTGGGTGCAGCAGTTTGTGTGTGCCAACTGTGAACTGATTGTAAGACTCACTGAGTTCTTCACAGCGCCCCCTGCTGGGGTGGTAGAGCAGCTGCCACCTGAGCTGAGCTCAGAATGGCAAGTGTTTTTTGTGGAGGGAATCTACACTCGGCTGCTTCCTCTGCTAGTCAGGATTCCTGGTGGGTTGTGCTTCATTTAAAATACCTCAACTTGTTTCATATTTCCTGCTGCTCAGTGTGGTCACAAGGATAGTCAGACTTCATTAACTAACATTCTAAGCCACAAATAACTGTTCACACATTGCCACCTTAAATTTTTATAAACACTATAAATTTTTCTTAGACTTTAAACTTACATTATCACAAAGTATTACAAAGGGAAAGCAGACGGTTATAGTTTTTGTGAATTACTGTATTACTGAACAAATACAATTCTGTTTGTTGTATCTTGGCGCTGCTTAGATTCTGATGTACCGGTTCGGCTTTAATAATTCTGTAATCCTTCTAAGTCCTGCCCCATTAAAGATACAGAGTATGTTGCAAGCAAGCTTTCTGTAATGAAAGTAATTAAATTCCTGACTGAAGCTGAGAACAACGTGTTAATGAGACCTTCTCTGCAGTGGAATTTCCAGAGCCAGACGACCCGCTGTTTCCGCTGGCTGGCGTGGTGGCGGTGGGCGAGGCTCTCACCTACATCCCCGTCCAGATGCTCACACACAACAAGCTTCCGGCCCGATTTGTGGCAGACCAGAAGAGCAGCCTGCCTGATGCCCTTCAGACTCTGCTCAACACTCTTGCCCCTTTACTGCTGTTCAAGGCCCGGCCTCTGCAGCTGGCTGTCTATCACATTTTGCACAAGTAAGACAGAGGCTTGTGTTTAGGATGTCTGGAGCTGGCACAGTAACTTACAACCATGGGTCTAGTGGTACTTTATATTGTTTACAGTTGTTGTTCTTAATCAAATATACTGTAAATATTTTCTAAGGGTCATGCCTCTGCTGCCTGAAAGTGACAGTGAAGGTGCTACTGCCAGATCTGAACATGAAGACGAGGAGGAGACTTGCCTGTAAGACTTTGTTGTCGTTGTTGTTTTTGTGTCTGAGTGATAGGTTTTTCTTCTAGAAAAGAGTTCTATTATTATTTTAACGATCTATTTCCCAGAATTCTAAGCATGCTGAAGTGTTTGACCATAAAAGGATTGCCAATTTATGTTTTTAATTGTTTTCATGTTTCAGTTTATCTGTGTTTCAGTGGATAGTGTTTTTTTGGGGGAAAAAAATCTGATTTATAATTCTAATAAGTGTAAAAAAAAAACCAAAAAACATTTCAAATAGTACACTTTAATTTATGCAGCTGAAAATAAAATATTAATCAAGTGCACCCTATGAGGTGCATGATGCAAGGAACAACTGAACAAAAGCAATGAGAAAGTGTAAAATTAAAAAATATATATATATATAAAACTTGCTTGTATTTTGCTTTAGGTCGCCTCCAGCCGCTGTAATGAGTATTCTCACAACCACGGAGGAGCTCCTAGAGAATATTCTGGGTGGTATGCAGGTGGGAGAATTTGCCGTGGTGCAGCCTCTTAGCATGGAGCACTGTTGTATCATGGGATACTTGCTGGCCTGGAAACTGATTCTCACCTTCTTTAAGGCTGCACCGTCCCAGGTATGGCACCCCTAAGCCACAGCATCAGACTGAACTCAACGCACTGAATTAGTGTGGATGCTAGTCCCAAATTACACACATTACTTTATTGTTGTTCCTGCAGTCAGTGCTGCATCTCACAGAACTGGCTATTGCATACCAGTCCCTGCACCCTTTACTTTGCTGTATACGAGTTTAGCTGGCACTTTTCCCAGTTCATTTATTTACAGTGAGGAAAACACTTAATTAATCAAGCTTGCTGAACATTCTGTTCTTTACTTAAATAGGCTAACAGTATGCTGATGTTATATTCTGCCCGTAAGCAAATGAAATTAATTAATTTGACCTCAGTTAACTAATTAAAATTTCTTTATATATTTTTTTACATTGCTGATTGTAATACTTCATTTGATATCTGTACTGAAGTCAAAATTCTGTTATCATTATAACTAAAATGTACACCAGTATATATCTACCTTTTTAGGATTGTTTGTGTGTGCCTACAGCACTGGTTTTATATATTTTACAGCTGCGTGTCCAGTACTCCTTGTATTTAAAAAAGACACGTGCGCTGCACAAACTGCTGCTGCATCTTTTCCGACTCATGCCAGAGAACCCAGCCCTGCCTGGACAGCCCACAGAAATGGCCAGCAAAGAACCCAAAAGCTTCTTCACCGAGAGCCTGTCCCTCTCCCTGGGCCGTGAGTATAAGCATTGTTTTCATACAGCACCAAGTCTTCTAGGCATGGAATGAACAAGTTGGTAACATATTGCAACACCTATCTTTTTCCATTCTTCAAGAACAACCTCTTTTAGAGCCTGGATGCTGGATGGAGAGTGATGCTCAACTTATCTCTTTAGAATTCCCCATAGGTGTTTGAGTTCAGACCAGGAGATAAACTTGGCCATTCAATCACCTTCACCCTGTTCTTCTTCCGAAATGCAACAGTAGCTTTAGATGTGTGTTTTGCGTCGTTGTGGGGTTGGAAAAGTGCACGACGAGCAAGGGCCCGGAGTGATGGTAGCATCTTCTCTTTCAGTATAGAGCATCTGTGAGTTCATGATACCATCAATGAAATGCAACTCCCGACACCAGCAGCACTAATGCAGCCCCACATAAGGACACTGCCCCCACCAAGTTTCACTGTAGGCACCATGCATTTTTCTTTGAAATACTCACCTATGTTACGCCATACAGTTTTGAAGCCATCAGTCCCAAAAACAGTGATCTTTGTCTCATCACTCCAGAGTATAGAGTCCCAGTAGTCTTCATCTTTTTCAGCATGGGCCCTAGCAAATTCTAGGTGTGCTTTTTTGTGCGTGGGCTTTAGGCCAGGCATCCTTTGTGGACGATACATATGCATGCTATTCCTCTGCAGTGTGCCCCATATGGTGTCATGGGAAACAGTCATTCCAGTTTGGATTTCTACTGCTTTAGCTAACTTGCATGGCGATTTTCTTTAACCCTTCTCATCAGAAGACGCTACTGTTGAGATGTTAACTTCTGTGGACGGCCTGGACGTCTCTGTGAGATGGTTGCACTTCCATCTTGCTTAAATTTTTGGATCACTCTTGCTACAGTATTCTGACTGATATGTAAAGCTTTGCTGATCTTCTTGTAGCCCTCACCTTATTTGTGTAAAGAAATTACTGTCTTTCTCAGGCTTTGTGACATTTCTCTTCCATGTGGAGCGATTGCTGACAGCAATGGGAAATGGGAAGGGCTTTTCTTTGTTAAGTAGTGCCCTTTTATAGTCAACTCTCTGCTGGACATCTCTTAAATGAATAATTAGACTCACCTGTGGTTGAATTCTTGTTCATTAGAATTTTGTAGTCTTAAGTTTGGCTTTTCTCCTAAGACTTTAATTGGGGTGTACTCATTTTTGCAACATGGACTTGAATGAATTTGTTAGGAAAATCACTTTTTTGTGTGTGCAAATTAACAAATCTTGTTTACAATTAATTACCCATGTTTGTGGGAGTATTTTTGTAGTATAGGAACTGACACACACACACACACACACACGCACACACAAGCACACACACACACACACACACACACACATATATATATATATACACACATATATCATATTATATTAAAATATATATGTCATATATAATAAGTATGTAATAATTCAATGGTCCCACCTCTTCAAGGAGCATCTTGGTGACTATCTCTTGTACAACTCGCTTATCTCTTGTACAACTTTTCCTATATATTATTTCCTATATATTAAAAAAACCTTGTGCACTTACCCTCTTAGCTGTTTTTCCTTACTTGTATATTAACCTCTAACTTTTTTCTTTTGACAGGGTTTGTTAAAATGTGTAACTTAGCTGGCAATATCTTGGTTAAAAGCAGGTGTAGATTTTAGTATAGCTTTACAGGTATGAAGAACAGTTGTGGACTACTTAAGCACTGATGTATGTCACTCTGGATAAGAGTGTCTGCTAAATGCCGTAAACAACAGTGGAGGATCTTCTTGGCTTGAATCGAAGTGTTTTGCGAAGACACTGAAAACGACTCCTCCAAGCACCGAACATGCTTGTTCGGTTTGGTTGTTTGGTTGTAGCTCCTTTGCTCAGATGTATGCTCTAAAGAACAAAAAAGTTCTTTAGAGCATACACACTGTCACGAAGTAATATTCCGTTATGATCTCCTCTTTCAAACTGAGCATACAGAGATGAGTTCAGGAAAATTCGGGAATCAGTTACATGCAACAATGTTCGAAAACTGTAACTGGGGAGTGCACACACCTTGGACATTAATGGGAAACCAGTTCTTGCAATTCCTGTATTCCTCAGCATCTGGAGTAGAGGGACGTTTTATAGGAATATAGGCTCCATTTATACACTCCATTTATACCTTGTATACTCTGTGAACAACTTTACACACTGTTGGTTCACTGACCCCACATAAATCCCCAGTTTCTCTGTGAAAGGTGCCACACACCAAAAATCGTAAAGTTATGAGCACCTGTAAACTAACTGGGTTCCAAAAGAGAAATGATCTCCACTTCTTCTTCAATAAATGACATTAATGTGAAGTTAAACCTGCCTGCTGGGAGGTTTAATTTGTAGCTGAATATAATCCTGGTCTAGCTCTAATCTTCCTTCAAAAAATCAGATTAGTTTAGTCAAGACTAGGTTTAGTCTAGTACTATTTTATACCATGACCGAGAATGCAGATTTCTGCTTTATAAAGCTTTATAAGTCTGCTTTATAAGGCTGTTTAAATCTAGGACGAGCCTTAATCTCTGTCTTGGAAACCACCCCCTAAATTACAATGTCTCTTTAATATAATCTAAATTTAGTTCCAGTCTAAATCTAAGATGGAGCATGTCTTTAATATAGTCGAGTCTAGGTTTAGTTCTAGTCTAACTCTAAATTGCAGTGTCTCTTTAATCGAATCGAATCTAAATGTAATTCTAGTCTAACTCTAAATTGCAGTGTCTCTTAAATCTAATCTACTCTAAACTAACTCTAAGATACAGTGTCTCTTCAATCTAATCTAGTGTAGTCCAAATCTCAGTCTAGTTTAACTCTAAACTGTAGTATCTCTTTAAGGATTATGTAAACAAAGCCTCTCTGTTGCGGAGGTTTCGTGCAATAGTGTGATTCTGAAGCTCCGCTGCGCCCGCCCCGGTCTGCTCGTGTTTACGCTGTTTGCGTGAAGGCTCCGCGGTGCATGCTTAGTCGCGCATGCGCAGAGCGGCGAGCGGAGAGGAGCATGAATGGAGCAAAATGGCGGATCATGTGCAGGTGAGAGAATGTTTTTATTTTTGTTGTGGAGGGTCTGCGGGGCTGGGGCTCGGGGGATCGTAGTCCTGGGCTCCGTGTGATCCGGACCGGGGGTTTGAGGGTCCAGGACTGGGATCTGTGTCCTGTGTTGTTCTGTTTGTTGGGCTCTCTGTGTTGGGGATGTCTGTCTCTGTGTGTGTGTGTGTGTGTGTGTGTGTGTTAGGAGGCGGTTCTGCTGCTCAGTGTGTTGTTTTGGGATCCGTGTCTCTGCTGCTGCTGCTGCTGGTGGTACTTTGTTACTCTCCGGAGAGAGCACCGAGCCGTGTCTGAGTGTTGTAGCCGCGTTGTTGTTGTGCTTATAAACTGTTTCAGTGCTGCAGTCCGGTCCTCCTCTCCTCAGTGTAAACACGGAGCCTCCTCCTCCTGCACTCCGCGGTCACTCCGGACAAAAACACACCTGTTTCTCCCCTTCGTCCTGTTTACACACCCTACTACACCACTCGATTTTAAACACTCCTGTTTTTCTAACAAATGCATTGAATTTGCTTGTAAAAAGCACATATTTCCACAGGAGCGGGTTTGTTTTCTCCCTCCAGCCGCTCCTGTCCCTCCGCTCCCCGCCTACAGACAGCCAGCACAGCGCTAGTTCCTTAGCTTAGCTTAGCAATGTTTAAAGTGTATTGTAAGCTTTTTTGCTCACGGTTAGCAGTGGTGGTTTTGGACGAGTTTCTTACGTAAATTCGTCGTTATGGAAACTCAACACCGGCGTAGTATTTAGCATTTAGCCTTTAGCTAACCTTCTGTCTGGCTAGCTCATAGTAGCATGTAGCTGGTTATGCTTTAGCTGGTTTAGCTTCGAGCCCATTTGAAACCAGAGAAGTGTCCCGTTAGCGTTTGTTAGCATACGTTCGGTAAGTTAGCACTTGGCTAACTCAGAGCTAACCGCTAATACCAATACGCGGCTAGTCCAGGGGCTAAATGCTAACGGAGGTGCTAAGAGCTACGTGCTAAAGGATCAGGAGTTTACCTGAATCACAAATTTCTTTAAAAAGGGAAACTTGTCCAAAATTTACTTTGCAAAACAAGGCCGAGAATCGCTACAAAACACTTTAAATGTGAAACCAGTTAGACTAAATAATTAGCACGTTTGACTAAAGAGAGGACTCTAATTGTAAATGTGTTTTTATTAACAAATTTAGGCCGTTTAAAAATAACACTGACGTTTGAAAATAAAGAGGAAAATGTTGTTCTGAAGATGCTGAAATGGTTTACAGAACAAGGTTCAACAGTAGCTGTAATAAAATAGATTGAGTGTTTGTGTGTGTAGCCGGTTAGCCTGTGTTGGGCTAGCTTGTGCTAACTCATGTCATTTCTCCCGCGCAGTCAAACACACGGGATACTCTCTTTGAACAGCCTTCCTTCTTATTTTCTTATTTTATTTGCCTATTTAATATATGTATTCATTTATCAAATGACTATAAAGACACTCTGTCATAAATACAAAAATTGATAAAGTGCGCTAGGCTAACAAGACAGATTATCCGGTTAGTTTAATTATTACTCTTAACAGCTATTTTTTACGATTAAATGAGTTAAACAGTGTTTTAACTTTGCCCTTTTCTGCCATACTGCGATTATAAAGCTTATTTATATTATAAAGTGTTTTAAAAGGTGTTGGCATGATTATCACTACTTCACCAAAGGTTAACAAGTGGCTGTTTGTGGCAGATTCAACTTTAACAGGTATTTTCACTTTCTGTTTACTAAAAGTGACTGACTAACCATGTAGAGCACAAAGTTAGTCTGGCAGTTTTGTTATCCCCTGTTTAAGATGCTGAGAGAGGACTGAAATATTTTCTGTTTATGATCTTTTGCCACTGAGGGAGAAGTTCATCTTCAGTGTGTCCGAGCATCACGGGAGAAAACAAAGATTTCACTGCTCACAACAGTCTTTTTTTTTTTTTTTTTTTTTTGTCTGATCGGAGATAAATCATCATCTTATTTGGATATTATTAAAGTCTGACTTGTTTCTCCTAATCCCCCCTTTAGAAGAAACCAGGAGCAAAAGTTTTTCTGCTGTTCTAATTGGCTTCTAGATTTTCTTCTCTTCAACAACCATATGGATCTCAAAACTGTCTGACTTCAGCTGAGATTACAGGAGGCTCTTTCTCAGGATCTGAATTTAATAAGTGTGAGAAAATGGACAGAATCTCATATTGATGATAAACTGAGCTCAGGTCTGCTTAGGAGAAACAGGCTGAGAAGAGTCTAATTCTGAATTTTCTGTTAATCTGGGTATGCACAGAGTGGAATAGATCCTGTAAAAGACATGAGACAAGGAATAAAAATGAGAGTAGAATAATAGGAGAAAATAAATAAAACTGAATTAAAATAACGGTATTAAATCAGACCTTACATTTAAACACCCAGAGAGAAAAGGAATCAACACATGTAAGAATGAAGAAAATTTAAAATTAATGAAAGTAATTTCCCAGTTGTGGGACTAAAAAAGGTTTATCTTATCTTATATGACAAAAGTTTACTTTCAGTCGAACTTGTGCTGTATTTTAGCCTCATTAAAAACTGATGTGAAAGCTTAGGGGTCCAGGAATGTAATATAATAATTATTATTATTCTGCTTTTTTAATTATTGGTGTATTTATCTATTGTAATTATTATTACTATTGTTATTACTTTGTGACCATTGTTACCATTTAGCATGGAAGTAATACTGGCAAGAGCTTTATAAATAAAAAGTTCCATCCATACAGATATAGGTCGAGAATGGGTAGAACATTTATAGCCTGTATCAGTTTTTCTTTAACTGCTTCAGTTTGGTGGAGTGTTTGGTGTGAGACGCTCGGTTCTGGAGAAACTCAGAACTGATCACAGTGGAGGTGAATGGAACTAGACACTTGCCTCAAAAATCAGAAAGTTATTCCACCAGATGGTTATGGTTGCACCGCTTGACGCCAGAGATGTTGATCTACTGGAGTTCTGAGAAGCTTCTGGTCCTAAAACTAAATCCTTTCATGGTGGAGGGATACATTTAAGGGCATCATAAGGCGATATAGTCCCCAAAGAAAAGGCATTTAGTTCAGATTCTCCACTATTTTATCATCAACATCCATATAAGAGACACGCATATTCAGAGACACATGGAGCTTCACTGGGGGTGGATCGTGAATAAAACGGCTGTATTGATGTTGGAGACATCTGATTCCATTCACCTCCACTGTAAAGAAATCAGAGTCTCTACAATGACCCATTTCACACCAAACATACGGAATGACTGTAATTACGTCACAACACTAAATAATGACACATTTCCCTTTACATTGTCACTCATTTTACAAGTTCACACATTTTTCATCTTGTTAGGGTTGGTTATCTAAAAGTCATCACCACGTTTCATCTTTAACAAGTGTGTATTGGATTTTTGTTTGCTCGTTGTTTGTTTTTGTTTTTTTAATAGTAAATGAATTATAGAAAAAACTCCACCGTCTTTAGATCCAGAGCACAGTTTCAGCAGTAATTGCCGTTTGCTGAAGATGTGAGATGATCTGTGACTGCTGGGTTAAACCAGACTCTCAGATGTACAGTAAACATGAGCTTCCCAACTGTCGCCGTCCCGTTTCTTATTACCTCATGGGTGATGAGCACCATCCCATTTGCAGCAATAGATTATTCATTACCGTTCCTGCAGCAGACAGCGCTTGGGCCTGCAGGCCTCTTCTGCCTTTTAAAGGGGAATTCCACCCGTTTTTCAAAATTTCCCCTGTAATTCAGTGGGCGCAAACGTGAAACGGCTCAGACTCTGATTTCTTTACAGTGAAGGTGAATGGATCCAGACGTCTCCAACACAAATCCAGTAGTTTTATTCACTATTGACCCCAGTGAGGCTCCGGGTCTCTGAGTGTTTATATGGATGTTGATGGTAAAATCTGAACCAAATCAAATTTCTTTATATCTTTTGTATCTTAGTTTCCATGTATGGACGGGAGGAGTAAATGTACCGATTGAAATAATATTTACAGATTTTAAGTCTCTTTAATTCCAGAAAAATGATATGGACCCTTCAGTATTTTGAAAGGCATCACAATTGCAATATGGAGCAATAAAATTGATATTTTGTCCATATTGTGCAGCCCTAGTGTAATGAATTTGGCATTTTCCCCAAATGTTATGTGACCCTCAGGGGGATAGAAATAAAACATAAGAAAAATGTGAGAATCCTTAAAATCCTCCACATCCCAGTCAGATCTTAAAGTAGGGACTTCTTGTTTAGTTTGAACACTTAAACTGAGCTAATTAAAGTGTTTTTCCTTCTAATATTGGTGACGAGGAAGGGAAGCGGGGTCTTATCTTGGCCCTGCAGTTCCCTTCTGATGCAGCTTGAAGTTTTATCAGTTAGGATGCGAGCTGCTGCTGTATCTGCTGTGGTTCCTCCCCGTTCCTCACACATGCTCCTTTTATTCCTCCTTATCAGGCACTCACATCAACCACATATGAAGGCTGTAGGGCAGACGGTAGAGCAAACTGTTGCTTTCATGTGCTAGAAAGAGCTCCACCTTTTGTGTTTCTCAAAAAACTCAACTTCAGTTTGGCGCAGAGGAGAATTTGACCCATTTCTCAAATTTGCACCATAATTAACTGTTCACAGTGGTCATGTTTATTTATGTAGCCCATTATCATACACTGAAGTTCATTCAGTGTGCTTTACATGAATATAATAAAAGATAAAATAGAATAAAATTATAGAAGTAGAAGAATGCATAGAAAATCAATTAAGGAAGACTGAAAGTGTGTTGGAAGTGCAGATTTTTAAAAGACGGAAGAGGATAATATAGAAGTTTTAGCAGCTTTTTAAAGCTACAGTTGGTGCAGAGCTGATATTGATGGGCAGTTGGTTGGACAGCATAGTGGACAGCATTTCGTTTAATGGTGGTGAGTGGAACCAGACATCTGCCTCTAAACTTTCCCTCACAAAGTTATTCCAAGAAATTCTTCTGGTTGTGCCACTTGATGCCTGAGACATTCTGAGAAGCTTTTGGTCTTAAAACTTAACCCATTCATGGTGGAGGGATACACGTGGGGCATCGTGAGGCAAAATAATAATCAACATCTATATAAATACTCAGACACATGGAGCTTCACTGGAGGGTGGAAAGTGAATAAAATGACTGGATTTGTGTTGGAGACACCTGATTTCTTTACAGTGAATGTGAATGGAACCAGAGTCACTACAGTGAATGCCAAAAACACTTTAAATTGGTTTACGTTTTGGGGGAACTTTGGAACTTTGGTGGAGTTCCCCGTTTTTTTATTGAAGCTTGTTCGGTTTAGTGACAAACTCTTTCTGAATGAACTGTAAATGTATTTAAGTCTAGAACTGTGCATTTGTTGTCTCTGCTTTTCTTTTTTCTGCTGATGCTGGATTTCTTTAGTTTTGGGCCGCGAGCACATAAAGAGGGCTGGTGGTGTTTGGAGGCTTGTTGCAGTTCAGCATGAGTCAGCTGTTTGGCCTTTGAGCCTCTGTGTACAATCAGCAGTGTGTGTGGCTGTAATTTTTCTTTGACCGTCAGCCTATGAATAAGCGATGGGTAAAAGAAGTAGAGCTGCATAATATTTAGAAAATATCAGTATTGCCGTATTACTGCTACATATTGATTAGATTTAAAGAGACTGTTTTCTGTTACTGTACGGTTAAGGCAGATATATATAAATGAGCTCATTTCTGATTGGCTGCCCTGTAATGCAACTAGTTCAGAATGCAACACAGGGCTGAAACACACTCTAGCCTTTTTAATTCCAGAAAAGTGATGATTTGGACCCTTTAACGTATTGAAAGTAATTGCAATTCCAAAATATTGCAGTAAAATCACAAACATTTATCCGCATTGTGCAGCTCCAGTTTTATATCAGAAGTGGTAACTGTCACCCTGTATACATGAGCCACATTGAGCAAACTGGTAGTAAACACTGAGTGCGTTACAGATGTGCAAACACTGATAAAAAGTGATAGTGTTACAGGCATGTAAACACTAATAATAAATACTGTAAGTGCGTTACCAAAGTGTAAACATTGATAGTAAACACTGAGCGTGTTACAGATGTGTAAACACTGACAATAAATACTGCAAGTTAATAGTAAACACAATGTGTCACAGACATGTGAATGCTAAGTGTGTCAAGCATGTAAACACAAAGTAAACACTGAGTGTGTTACAGGTGTGTATGGAGAACAGGTCCTAAAGTGATACTAAACTGGTCCCAGTTTCTGACTGTTCAGTGCTGAAATCTGTAGAATCTCCTGTTCAGATGGTGCTGTGGTCTGTGTTTCTACAGTGTCAAAACTTTCTCACGCAGCTGCATTTTCAAACGGTCAATGCTGGATTGGATCAGTGGAAGGATGGCGAGGCGCTCTGTTGATCAGAACACTTGTAGTGGCGCTCCTCCATTATTATATAAACAGAAAACTTAGCACACAGTTTATATCCTGATTTCTCAAAAAAAAAAAAAAAACATTCACAATGAAATAACTGCTGAATGTTCTCACGGCTTTTCATGTAACGTCTTTATTTTCCGCACCAGATTATGAAGAGTGGGACCAATACTGAGTACTGATAAGTATTGGTATTGCTAAGCAGTATCAGTATCGATATATGCATCTCAAAACAGAGAAGTGACCTCAGTCACAATAACAGAACTGCTTTACTCTGGCAACAGGACTTTCCTGCTCTAATTAGGTTAGTTTGAGGTTAATTTGTGTGTTAATTGCCCCGGTCAGATGTCGTGTGACACTTATGACGCACTTCTACTTACTCTTACTGTTTGTGTGAACACTGGGGAGAAAAACATGTCTTGGTAAATGTGTTTAACGTCTTTCCAGTGTAATGAATGTGGCAAATTAAATGAAATTGTGCACTAAATATTCAGACAGTGGGTTTTCTGTAGATGTGTAACTGTTAGATGTGTAAATTACAATTTAGCACACAACTGCATATAATCTCCTAGATAGACCCAAATCATGCCTAAAAGTAGAAAAATGTATCTTCCGAATTATTTATGATCGATGGCTTTGTGTGTGCAAGTGTGTGTTTATACATATATATATACACACAAAAATACATGCAAATGCACATACACACGTGTGTGTGTGTGTGTGTGTGTGTGTGTGTGTGTGTGTGTATACTTCACTCAGAAACTGCTCAATTAGAACTGCCAAGAAATATATGTATGTACACACAGTGAAAATGTCTTTCAGTTAAGTCTGCCAAAATTATGCACTGGTCATGTGTTAAGCATTTGGTATGTGTGTGTGTGTGTGTGTGTGTGTGTGTGTGTGTGTGTGTGTGTGTGTGTGTGTGTGTGTGTGTGTGTG
>JBBJLS010018214.1:0-15334 GCA_037577275.1 Bryconaethiops microstoma
TAATATGGAGATGTATGTGTGTGTGTGTGTGTGTGTGTATATATATATATATATATGTATGTATGTATATGCATAGATACAATTAAATGCATTTTTGTGTACAGGACAAACAGGTTATTTGTGTAGCCAATCAGAATGGATCTCAGGTTGACTGCGAGCTGGGGAATCCATTCAAAAAAGACTCAGTGGTAAGAAAAGAGAAAAGGAATAAAAAGGAATGTCTTAATGCAAGTGTGGAAAGAAATCTGCAAATGTTGAAACACTCTGTTCCTGACGCCTGCAGGCCGTGTTCTACATCATATTGGGCACTGGTGGGATTTCGCTGGACATGACTGAAGTGGATGTTACGCTTCAGCTCAAAACGTGAGTGCTTTTGACCTGTAGGCTAGTAAGTCAAGCCCTTATTTTATTTTAGGTTAAAGCCAGATGTTATAGGAAAAAACCCAGAATTTTTCACAAAAAAACCCTGTACAAAACATGTCAATACACTTCATGTAGACATTATTTTGTTCACCATATCCATCTACCTATAACTGTTTTAAGTGACTGCAGTGTGTCATTAGCTTGGGAATCTACCGCTGACAGTCAAAATCACTGAATCAGAGTCAGTCAGGAACACTCAGAAACAAACAAAATCCTGTTTAAAGAGAGAAAGAGGAGTCGCAAAAGTACGTATGCATGTTTATACAGAGTGATGTAACATTGTGTGTTTGTGTTTGTGTGTTTTTATGTGTGTGTCTATGTGTGTGTCTGTGTGTGCATGTGTCTGTGTGTGTATGTGTCTATGTATGTATCTGTGTGTGTGTGTGTGTATGTATATGTGTGTGAATGTGTGTATATGTGTGTGTGTATCTGTGTCTGTGTGTGTTTATATGTGTATATATATATATATATGTGTGTGTGCGCGTGTGCGTATGTGTGTGTATATATGTGTGTGTATATGTGTGTGTGTATATGTGTGTGTGTGTATATGTGTGTATATATATATGTGTGTGTGTGTGTGTGTGTGTGTGTGTGTGTATGTGGTGTAGGACAAGTAATCAGAAATCAGTGACCATAACGAAGAAGGCTAACGTGGAGACGGAGCTGTTGCTGTCCCTCTCTGGGTGAGTTACTCTCCTGCATTGTGAATTATCTCTGGTTAAATTCAGGGCACCTCTAGTGCGTCAGGTCTCGGGTTAATCTTCGGGTCTGTTCTTTCACCGCCTTCAGGGTGGCGAAGCCGTCTCAGCTGGAATTCACTGGTTCGGTCAGAGGAGAGAGCGCCATGAAGACGGAGTCGGACGTGGGCAGCCAGATTGACTATGAATTCAGGGTGACTACATTATTAACACTATTATGTATTGTACTGTGTATTATGTTGTGTTTTTGGGGTTAAAATCATGTAATGTACAAATGTTTATTGGCCTCTAACATATAGTGATATATAATAATGATATAACACAAAAGAGCAGGACTAATTCTGTTATGTTTGATATATATATATATATGTATGTAGTATTGAAAGTAAAATACTTATAGTTTTGATTGTCATTTTTCAGACCATAATGTGACACCACTGTTTGTCAGATTGTCAGACAATATCACAATATGTTATATTTTGTATTATATTATATTATATTACACCTTTACGACCAACCCTAATATTCATCAAAAGTAACATTAACCATTTACTTTTCTTCACTGTTTATAATGTAATTTCACAATGCTTCTGTTACATTTAACCAATTTGTAAAGAATGTAATTTAACAAAGCTGCAATTCTTTTAAACCTAAATTCATAAAATCTATTGTTTGCATCTTGAGTAATAATATCCCTCACACTTCCACAATATTGTTACACTCATTAAACAAATCATTTCCACAGTGATGTAAAGGTTCTGAATGTGTGTGCTCACTCAGAAAGTGCCACAGTACATCCAGCATGGAGCTTCTTCTATACAGTGATAGGAAACACAGTAGTATACAGAAAGCTGTCATCCAGTCATTCAGGCATTCTCTCTCTCACACACACACACACACACACACACCCACCAACTACTTCAGGGAAAGTTTTCAATAGCTCAAATAGTTCTCTTCTTCAGTCTTTTTTTTTTAAGCAAATTCGCATAACAGTGTAACAGACTGACTGGTTCTTGTGAATTTCTGAAGATCATAAACCTGGGCAAACCCCTGAAGTCCTTCGGCACCGCATTCCTGAACATCAAGTGGCCCAGGAACACAGACTCAAATAAATGGCTTCTGTATCTCATGAAGATCACCAATACTGGTGTTGAGAAGACCATCAGCTGCACCGAATCACAGGTCGTCAATACCCTCGGTCTCAAAGAGGTACGGAGATCTCAGACTTCTGTGAGAAGACCATATTTTTCAATTTGTTCAAAAAAGTTGGCAGTAGTGTCTCCTACTTCAGAGACCTGAAACCTGACTGACCATGATGGATCACTGTACTCTTATACAGGCTGCTGTTGTATTTCTTTACCCTTTTGTTATTTTTGTTTTAGGAGTCCTCGCCAATAAGAACCAAACGTGATGTCGGGGATGCCGCCAGCTCAGATGAACCGAAATTCTCCCTTTTCAGTGACAAGAGGAAATTCAAAATCTTGGTAAGGACCTTTCTAACCTTTTACATCTTCCTTTAAATAGTCCTGGACGATACTGATCAAAGCAAATGTCTCAGTATTATCCATATATCTCATAGTTTCAAATAATGATTGGATTAATAAAGATAATGAATGCTTTCTTCTTCTGAAGCCTGACCATGTGGTTTTTATGGGCCTGTTTTCTTCTCTTAAAATAACACCAACTTCTATACAGTATTGAAAAAATAGCACTTTACACTTTACAAAATGCCTATTTTTATAGTCTAAACCCTAAATATGCCCACAAATATGCTCCTAAAACACTTTAGTTTCATTTTAAACTCAACTTAACACATTACCCTTAATGAAAATGAAAAGGTAAACCCGTATCTGTACTGTAAAGTTTACACTGAACTCCCACAGTGCTAGAATGTAAATACTAATGTTACCCCTGTATAGACTGTACTGTAATTCATGCACATGCTTTTTCTTTGGTATAAGCAGGCAAATACAGTAATAAATTAATTTACAGCAATAAAAATACGAAGCGAAAAACACGAGAACATTTAGAGTAACACTCAGAGTAACACTCGAGACGCTCCACGCTGAAACTGTTCTGACGAGGAATACTGGACTGCAGCTGCCAGAGATGCATCACAGGGCAGCAGCCGAGATACGGTTGCTTTGTGTCTCTTGACAGAACTAAAACATTTATACAGTTATAGTTTAAATGGAAATGTAGCTGAATTTATGTTGATATTTATGTTACAAAATGAGTAAGTTATATTTTTCTTAATAATTTAGCGCTAAAATGCACGTATAATTATATATTGCCATGAAAAAAGCAGGAGGATATTTGGGGTTTCCGCGAACAATTATTAGCTTCTAAGGAAAAAATCTGGGGACGACTGAGGCCGCGAACTCTGAACTGCGACTTCGCGGGGGAGCACTGTATATAAATATACAAATATATATATATATGGATGAATGGATAGACGGTTAGATGGATAGATTTCTTAACACAGACAGTATTTGTTTGTTTAGTTCTAGTTTCCACAGTCTGTATCAGAGTGTTAAAGTGTTAAATAGTGTCAGCTCTGTAAGTGTTGTTTTCTTTTCTCTTCTGGATCCTCTGTTCATAAACTGCTGTTAATGATGTCATCTGCAGTCGTGTGGCGACGGAGCAAACTGTGTGCAGATTAAATGTTCTCTTCAGGGTCTGGACAGTAACGCTGTCATCGCACTGAGGGCCCGTCTGTGGAACAGCACTTTCCTGGAGGTGACTCTAATTTTTTCATCATCGTCTCTCTCTCCAAAGCCTTTTTTTAAAAATGATTTTTCAGAACTCACTCTTTCACGATTTCTAAAAAACCTTCGCCTGGCTGCCCTTACAGCAGCTAAAAGGTTGTTGGTTAACCGCACTTAACAGGGTGAAAATATTTCTCAATTCCTGAGTTGGAGTGATGTTTCGTACTTCTAATCGCTTGTGGACTCATTCATCTATTTATTCGTCAATACATTTTTTCCCCCCCAAAAAATGTGTATTTTATTTATTTATTTTTTCCTCTTTTCTTTTTGACCGGATGTTTACCTTCGGGTGGGTATTTAGGGATATTTGTTAACTTGTGTTCACTGTGTTCTTGTTTGCATTTGATGAGGACGTACAAAAGTTAATAAAATAATTGTTCACAAAAAATATATATATATAAAAAAACTTTCATCATCGCTTCAGAGCAGCAAGCTGCACTCTCCTGTGCTTCTCATGCAAATCTTGTTCACCGTCGTGTCGTTTTTGCTCCGTACAGGACTTCTCCGGTCTGAACTATGTGGACATCCTGGTGAACGCGTCGCTCAGTCTGGACAACGCTCCTAAAAACGTAGTGCTGAAGAAAGAAGATGCACAGGTGAGCTGGAGCGTGCCAGATTTACACAGAAACTGAGAGGGTGAACGCATTTTCCCGCCCAGTACGAAAGACTCAAACACGAATCCGTCAAAACAAAAAGGTTTAACTGTTAAACGCGGTGTGATTGTTCAATCTTCTCTATAACATAACTCTGGATAACATAAATCCATAAGCAGGACAGTAAACTCAGAAAATATGCCTTTTTTTGTAAAATAATTTCATAGAAACCAGCTAGACGTGGAGGGAATAAATAATTAAAGAGAAAAGTAAAGACTACAACTAAGTAAATAAAAATATATAGAAAAATATATTAGAATAAACAAGTGTAAACAAGATCTGTGTGGAAATGTAATATAATAATAACAATAATAACAATAATAATAATAATTCAAGATTGTATATTTGTCACATACAGTTATATGTTTGCCCCGAAAGACTGTAATATGGTTACAATAAACTGAAGAAAACATTAAAGGCCAAAACTAAGTAATACAAACACATAGAATAATATATTCAAATAACCATTACAAGTGTAAACAAACATTTACTAGTGTAAACGGGATCTGAAGTGGGGAAATGGAGTATAATACTAATACTACTATTATTACTACTACTGCTACTAATAATAATGTGTGTGTATGCGTGTCTGTCTGCGTGTGTGTCTGTATATGTGTGTCTGTATATGTGTGTGTGTGTCTGTCTGTGTGTGTGTATATGTGTGTTTGTATATGTGTGTGTGTCTGTATATATGTGTGCTTACATATATATGTGTGTGTGTGTGTGTGTGTGTGTGTGTGTGTGCGTATATGTGTGTGTGCTTGCATATATATGTGTGTGTATGTGTGGGCTTGCATATATGTGTGTGTGTGTGTGTGTGTGTGTGCGCGTATATGTGTGTGTGCTTGCATATATATATATGTGTGTATGTGTGTGCTTGCATATATGTGTGTGTATATGTGTGTGTGTGTGTGTGTGTGTGTGTGTGTATTAGGTGCGAGTGACCGTGTTTCCAGTCCGGAAGGCGGCTCAGGTCGGGGGTTTACCCTGGTGGATCATCCTGGTGGCGATATTGCTGGGGCTGCTCCTGCTGGGGCTGCTGGTCTTCCTGCTCTGGAAGGTAAAATGAAGGAAACCTCACACCTCAGAGATTCTCCTCAGTCTCTCAGCTGCCATTCTGTCACGACTGCCCTGTTCATGTCTGTCGTAAAACCATGATCACACATGTAATATGCCAAGACTTTATGGTCGACACGGCGTCCTTAAAAGAAACCCAAACGACTCTACTCCCTCTAGTGCGGTTTCTTCGGCAAAAGCGACAAAGACTCCAAAAACGAACCCGAGAAAGAGAGACTGACTTCCAGTGCGTAGAGAGGGAGGGAGAGAGTGAGGCACAGAGAAAAGGAGAGCCGGGTAACAGACCTTCAGAGCTCCGTTCGAGCCCGTGCGGGTGCTCAGAGCCGGCATGGGGAGTCGGTTTAGTCTGCGCTAACCCGCTCCGGCCTGGGACGTCACGCTGCCTTTGCATTGCCTGGATGTGGGGAAACCTGGTGGCAGCTTCCACTGCTACTAAGACATTCTACCCTTTCATGTATGGTGTGGCTACAGGGTGTAGATGGTCTACATACATGAATATGTAATATTTCCTCAGACAAAGCTTTCAGATGTGTGTACATGACCATATGGTCATGAACCAATCAGCTGAATTTGGGAGGGGGGCTCTTTTTAGCTTGCTGAAGATGCAACTTCTCGCTCATTTTCAGGGTTTGCTACACTTTTCAGACTCATTTCTTCATGTCTGTGGCTGTCGGTTTCTGCCTTTTGCCTCTTTTTGTAGATAAAATGCTGCTCAACACACTTTTGCCTGGCTAAGCATGCTGTACAACTGCTGCTCTTACATCTTATATTTGTACTGGTCTTGTATGGTGTTTCCCAGTCCAGTCCAGTCCAGTCCAGTCCAGTCCAGAATGGTCCAGATTTTTACTCCGAACACAAGAAACCCGAGAAGTGATTTTCATTCCAAAACACAAGGAATCGAGAAGTGAATACATGGTACTAGATACACCAGTACACAATTTAAAGGCCGAAAATACAATATCACTGTTATTATAATTTTTTTTCAAAATCAGATTCAGAAAACTTTGATCCTGGATGAAATTACTTTTGTGATCCATATTAGGATATTGATGTTCCTTTGATGTTTAACAAGTGGAAACAGACATCAAAGAGAAATATCACATTAAAAACTGTCAAAACCATAAATGAGAACCATTTATGCTGTGTTTTACACACTAAATCACATTAAAAAGGTCCAATTATGCTCTTTTTTAACAGAACACACGGTTGGGTAGTGTTTTTCACTAATAATATCCATTATATGCTCAAAGCAGATTGACATAGACAGTCGCCTGTAAAAGTCTGTTTTTATTGATTTTCTATACCGAGAACACATGTAATTATTAATATTTTTCTGCAAATGTTTTGAGTTTGACGTATCGGAAAAACGTTAAGTATATGTTTTAAAAATAAACAGTAATTCAAGTGTACAGAAATGCCTTCTTTGGCACTTATTTTCACCAAGACAATACTGGAATTAGGTCAGGGGCGACCAACGCTAGGGGGGGCTCCATCCACAGATTAGTGTTAGTTCGTAGCAACTGTTGCTAGGTTGTTTTACAGAATGCTGGCAAAAATCCCATTCGACTTAATGGCAAACTGTAGCGCGCAACTTTTGTCAAAGCATATCAATTCACATCGAATGAAATGCTACGCTATTGAGTGAGGATCCAACTCCAGTCAAGTCACCATTTGGTCAGATAGAGAATCCAGGTTCAGTACATTCATGACATCTTCAAGAAAGTAACGCTGAAAACAAGTCAGTATTCTCACAATATTTAGAACGAAACTTAAATGAATTTAAAAGATTGACTGAATTCGGTTGTAGCTTTATTAGTGGGTTGATTGGTTCTGGTTTAACGTTATAAACACTACGTGACTGATAGAACACTTATTCTCCATGTTTTCACAGATTTGCTTTGCGATATCACAATATTTACTATTGATCTGGACTTTGTTGGAAACCAAAAATGAAAAACAAAAACTACATTTGACCTCCGTCCCTGTAGTGTGTGTGCCCGTTCATATGAAATATAATTGGACATGAATAAGATAGGATGATGAGAAAGAACTTTATTTATCCCGAGAGAAATTCTTTTGTCATTAACACGCTCAGTGGAACAAGAGAAATAATGATAAGACAATAGTTAAAAAAAACAACAGCAGCAGTAGTTATAGTGCAAACGGACTAACAGATATAATATAATAACAGATTAATAGTGCAAGTGGTTATGGAAAGTGACCGTGTTTGTGCCATAAAAACGTTGAATGCGGTAGAATGAGATAGCAGCAGGTGAGGAGGGGATGGGACTAACACTCAATAACATAATATAATATATAACATACATATAATAACGCATTCTGGAAGAAAAACCTGAGCTCCACGTTACGGTTTCTCCGTTAGTGTCAAAGCAATTTTTGCCAATTTTCTGGAAAGCTTGTCCAACCTGGCAACAGTCGCTATGGACGCACACATTAGTGGGCGGAGCATGGATAGGCCAAGCAGTGTAGACATTAATGTACAGTTACTGGTTGTAATTACCATTTGTAAGATCACTGGAATGAACTAATGTTAACTCGAGGACAGATATGGACCAGATGAGGACTGAACTAGGACTGGGTTGGGATGTGCTAAGAAATGCTAGTCCAGTTGATCTAACCCTGTCATTTTTGCCCTCAGTGTGGATTTTTTAAGCGTTCCAAATACGACGACAGCGTGCCGAGTTACAGCGCGGTGCGGATCAAGAGGGAAGAGCGAGTGTACACACCTGGGAAAGATCATCCGCAGCCGGTGGAGAAGAAACAGTGGATGACCTCTTGGAACGAGAACGAGAGCTACTCCTAACACGCATTATTAATACGCTTTAAAGAAGGAAAACCCAAACCAAAGACTCCTTCCTTAAAACCTCGAGCGCTCCACGTTTGCACACCCCAAACTGAGTGTACATATCGCAGCGACGAACTGTCCGAGAAATGTAAAAATGGATTTGCTTGCACATTCTGTGTCCAGGAACTGATTTAAAAACAAACAAAAAAAGTGGATAAAATTTGATAAAAAATGTTTTCATGAATGGTAGTGGTGGGGGGGGGGGGCATTTTTTCTTCAATGGTCAAATTGATTGTAGAAAAGCCTTTTTGACTCAGTGCTTGGTAGATTGTGTGCGTTCCTGTGTGTTGTGTATATAGAGTCTTGATCATGCATCAAAAAATGTCTATTTATTCTGCACAAACAGACCAAAGATTCAATGGGGGTCTATACAAAACTTGTTTCTATGCTTTTAATTTTTTTTTTATTTTTATTTGTTACTTTTTGAATACTTAGAACTACTTGGATGAATGTAAATATTTGTTTTTATTCTTACTTCAAAATGCTAATTCTGTTAGTTTTTATTTTATGATGATGAATTGTGACGATTGGTACAGGTTACATATTGCTGAATTTAGGCACAATTTCAGTTGGGCTGAAAGGTTTTCTGTAATTCATCCCTTTACATACTATAGGTCATTCTTTGTAGGTTTAACTCGAAATGTTACAAGGGCTTAAAATTTGAAGCAAGTTAGCACCTTTTTTTAAATAATGAAAAGTATTATGGATTTATATTCCTGAGGTTTTTTTTTTTTTCTTTTTATACATGGATAGAATGAGAGTTCTAGCCATATTTGCCTTCGAATATCATGACAGAAATGTTTAGATTCAGGATTAATAGTGAGTGGTCATAAGTGTTATTGAAAAGTAAAGGCTGGTGGGGAGGGGCAGGGTGGGAGATGGGGGTCTTTGACAATAGCACTGCAGAACTCACCTTTGCTTTGAAATGAAATAATTGCCAAATCTGTTGTGGTCTCGCAAAGTCTGGAGTCGTCTGCTAACAAAAAGCCAATAAAGAGGAAAGTTTGTATTTTGGCTGTTTTTTTGGGATTATATTGAAAATAACTGTGAAAATGGTCAAATACTGAAGTGTACATTAACAACCTACCAGTGGTGGACAGTAATGAAGTACATTACTATCAGTGCATTACTACAAAGTATCAGTACTTTACTAAAGTATTTCTATGCTTCAGGGTAAAATATTATGCTTTCTGACTCCATACCTCCTGCAAGATATTGTGGAAAAAACAAGCATCCAGAAGAACGATTACAAATAATTTAAACAAATCATAACGAACCATTCACTAAGTCCCTCCCCTAAATACCAGGTGTCCACCAGGTGTTACCTCTGGTAAGCTTTCAGAACGAAGAAATATGCTGTAATGTTGTGCAGGATGTGTTTAAATCCAAATCCAGCATCCCCAGAGTTTGCATGATGAGTGAAATTTGATCCATTTCCTAAACTCAAGGCATGAAAGGAGAAATTCTGGATCAGGAGGGTCGTCTTGTAGCACTTCTGCACCCAAACTCAAAGGATATATTGATGTCTAATTGAATAAAAAGTTACTACTATGTAGTTTTACTAAGATACTTTGTTTAAATACACTGTTTAAAAATACATCACAAAAAAAAAAGAAAAGGCATGGTGTGTGTTAAGACATTTTATTCACAGTTCTTACAATTGTCAAATATACTCTTAATTCATAAACACTAGTCATGAATTGAATGATTTGGCATTTCCAGCTTCTAAAAAAAAAAAATCTCAGTGGCGGCTCTAATATCAGACAGATGGAATTCTTTATGAAAACCAGAACCAAATTCTACTGAACTTTTAAGACTTTTCATAATATTCAAATCGATTTACCCTCTTCTTCCACCGTGTTCTCCGAGCTCTCCTAATTCCCTTTAACTGAACTCAGGTTAAAACATACAAGCGACACAACACATCGCACAATCACTGATCGAACAAAAAAAGGAAGGGAAATCTGTTAGGCAGATTCGTGTAAAATACTTTTATTTATTATTACACATGTAAAACCGTCACTCGTTGCCGTCTGCGGCAATAAAAGATGACAAAGAGCTTCTCGTCCCATCACACTTACATTTACAGCGTTCCTTTATGAAAATATTATTTACAGCTGACGATAAAAAACATCATTTAAAAAAGTGAAGTGGGGGAGGAGAAGCGCACGCTTAAAAGTGTGCGCTCTTGTTTATGTCTCGGTGTGCTTGGCTTGGAGAACGCAAAGAGCTCGAGTGCTTTGAAATGCATTCGTTCATTACAGATTAAAGTGAAAGTTTGCGACTAGTGAGAGTGTCTGGGCTAAAGTGCAGAGCGTGTACTAGCAGCAATGTCAGGTTTCAAAGAATGGCTACACCAAAAATGCTCACGTGGTCAAAAAAAATGGAAGCTAAGTGGCTACCAAGTGGCTTGACCAAACTAACAATGGATGGAAGGCCAGCAGGAGGCCTCGGTCCATTGCATTTGCATCATGCTTAGCTGTGGCTGTTCATTTTCATTCAGTATTGCCAACATCAGCTTTATAACTGAAGTGATGTGTTTTAGAACTGGACAACATCCTTGTTTATGGTAATTACTGTAATTCTTACTCTAAAATACTGGCTGAACACCAACCCAGACAAAACACAACATGAACATGTGCTATATGGGGTTCATTTACATTGCTGCCCTCTAGTGTATACAGCTGGTAAGTGCCACTTGGAAGTCTAGGCGGCCTGAACAAACTCATTGGCACTTTGGGAACGTTTTGACCAGACTAAAACACTCCCGTTGTAAAGAGCAATGGACCTATTCCTGCTCCGCCCACAGCTGTACTGCTCTGTAGCAACTGTTGGTTGGTCAACTGTGCCTCATAGAATAAAATCAAAATTCCCATTCAGAGAAATGAGATAGAACAATACACAACAGCGGATGTCAAGTGTAGGTTATTGATCTAACGCTGGCATGGTGGAAAAGACAAAGTTAAACTTCATTAGACTACTTTCAACAACAAAGAGTCATGACTATTACAGTTGGCATTAGTTTGAATGGGACTTTGCACACATTCTGCAGGGCTTGTCAAACCTAGCAACTGTTGCTACGGAAAAAACCTTTGGGGGCAGAGCATGAATAGGATCTAGAGGGTGCAAAACAAATGTCTGGGAGTATAAAACTATAAGCAAGCTCATAAAAAACAGGCCTTTACTGCAGGCTTCTGAACGTGAGGAACTGAGAGAGCGCACCAGAGGAATCCATCTGAGGCGACTTCCAGTGAGGATCGGTCTTGAAGTCCGACATGGCGTTTATTCCCGTCAACTCCACTGAATGACGGACGACTGCAAATCGCAACCTGCTGGAACAGTTTGAGTCGTTTCTCAAATCGCCGTGTGTGTAAATCTGTCTTTAGAGCCGGCCCCCGAGTAGCTGGGTTATGGGGTACCGAGATGTCTGTTGCCATGGCGACTTCAGCAGGCCGATTCGGGTTTGGCCAGCCGCCCGCCACTGCACTCGACCTCCTTCTCTTTCTTCGCTCGCTGTTTCTCCAGCTTTTCCTGAGCCTTCTTCATGTCTCGCAGCTTTCTCTTGATGTTGGAGCGGTCTCTGTGACTAGACACCCCCAGTGACTAAAGAGTGAAGCAACACAGATTCCTGAAGTTAAAGCAATAGTTCCATATACAGCTCAGAGGCGGCAAATCAACCAAGAACTGTTTGCTTTGTAAAGTTTGCTTAGTCTTGCTCTGGAGCTATGAGGAAAAATGACGCTAACAAGCAATGCAAGCTTATACTTCACCAGGCTAGCCTCATATGAACTGCATAACTAAATGATTATAAAGTGGCACCTTATAGTCACACATGAACACACCACAGCACACAGTGTATTGAACCCATTCACCAAGTGAAGCAGCGGGCAGCCAGGAACACAGCGCCTGGGGAGCAGAGTGTGGGGACGGTACCTTGTTCAAGGATACCTCAGTGGTGCCACTGCCAGTCCTGGGATTTGAACCCACAACCTTCTGAACGCAGGGGCAACCCACTAGGCCACCAGCTGCCCCCTTGCTTTAAACCATGTATGGTAATCTCATATAGACTCATATGAGACTTACATGCTTATATGGTTTTAGACGCTGTATGACATGACGGTAATCTAAAAAAAAAGTTTCCTTTTAGAAACTAATAATAAAGACTGTTCACATCTTAGCAATGTGTCTAAAAGCATATTTGAAATAACTGGCAAAATCTGACTAATGTCTTATAAGTATGGCTCAAATAACACACAGTAAAAACAATTTTTTAGCAGCTGCCTCTGGCAACTGTGCACCAGGATATTCCCACTTTCAGCTTTGCCGGCAAACTGGCCGTCTCTCCTGACTGCAGGTGGTGGGACTGTCCTCACAAACAGACTCTGTTCATTTTTCAAGGCGTGAACGGTCTCTTCCTTTATAATATCTCTACCCATCAATTAGCATCGTTCAACTGCAAGTTGAAAATCACACACTTCCCTCAAAGTACGACTGATTGTTGAGTACGCTCTAATACACTTGCTTATGTGGTTTCTGCCACTGCTCTAGAAACAGGACTTACGAACAGTAGCAGCATAACCTGAAATTAAAGTCAAGTGTATGATACACACTAGACCCACAGACACAAATGAAGCCGATATCCATCAACTAGCAACATAACCGCACTTGCTGGGGCGGGTTCTGACACGTATGACACTGCAAATATGGTTTTAAATATGTACAAACTGATGAGGTGAGACAGCCTCATAGCACCACTGCAAAATTAGAAAGCTATTCAGAAACCAAACATCTACGCTGATCAAGCACATTTGGAGTTGGGGAGTGGTTACGGTGCTGCGTTACCTTGAGCTTACTACTGTCCATCTCCATGAGTTGTCTCCCATCCACACCCTTTGCCGTGAACTCGGCGATGTACTGGTCCATGTTCATACCCATCAACCAGTGAGACACCTGTTGGTTGGTCCACTCTGAAAGGGGCCGGTTCTGCCACACGTGTTGCTTCACTGCAGGAGAAGGCTCGTCATCCAGCGTCTGCATGAGAACACGGTCGTGAGAAAACAAGCAAACAAGCATTCAACTCCCTGTTAATTAATTCTGAATGGGCAGTTCTTTAAATTCCACATGAATAAACACAATCTGTGACGTGTGGACCTGCATCACACTGCAACTACATTCATCTAACCCACCTTAACCCAACTGTAAAGGGCTGTAAAGCTGCGGTTATTTGTGTTGGCAAGATTCACGGCGTGAAAAACTAATTTCGATGGTCTTGAATCTGCTCCACAGTCAAGGACACATGCAATCTTCCTGCTGTAATACAGTATTACTGTAAATGGTATACAGGTTGGTAGCCTTCACACCCGTTACGGCAAATTACAGACGAGCTGAATCTCTGATCGAGGAAGGAAATAACCTACAAAGTGGACCATACACGGCTCAGTACTGTACTGGAGTCCAATACATCTGTCTTAGACCACCAGCCCTACTTTTTCATTGAGAACCTTAAAATCATAGATCTAGACCGAAAATCTGGAATCTCGCATGAAACTCTAATCCACAGATTAAGAATCATGAACCACAATTACAATGAAAAAATTGTAAACCGCAAACCACCAAGACGCCTAAACCTCGGATCTACAACCCATAGCTCTAAACCCAACAGCAGCCTACACCCTAGAAGTTTAGACTCTTAACTGTAGTTTAAAAAAACCCTCTACACTCTAGATTAAAAACCCTAAATGCCAGATCAAATCTCTGACCCCTACATCAAGAACCCCAAACCCTACACCAAGAACCCCAAACCCTAGATAAAAACACTAAAACCAACATCAAAACACTAAACCCTAGATAAAAAAAAAACAAAAAAAAAACTTTAAACCCTAGATCAAGACCTCTGTGAAATGTATAGTACCAGTACAAGTCATATTTAGCTAGACTTCGCCAAACTTCGCTCCTTCACTCTTCCATCACTATTTTAGGAAGTGTCCATAATATAAAAAATGAATACTGCAAATGCCTGAAAAATATTTTGTAGACTGACATTTTTTGGAAAGACACACATACATAGTCCTGTATATTCAATACATTTAAAGACAGGCCAGTTTTGCAGCAGGCAGTTTTACACACACATGGTACAAATACTGCAATCATGTCACTGCAGTTCCACAAAAAAGCAGTTATTAGGACAGTTTGAATCTGGAGTATATTCAGAAATGAGGCCAGAGACAGGGAGAGAGAAGGAGGGGCGAGAAAGAAATGGAGGTAGGACACTTTCTATATATTTAATACACACAGACAGACACTGCAGGGTTTACTTTGCAGGAGCTTTGTGGGGAAAAGGAGAGTTGGGCACAAACTAATGGAAGGTAAAACATTTTATTAGAGAGATCTTTCTTTAAATCTTCTGTGTTTAAAAGTGTGTGTTTTTCCATTACTGACTTGTACATGTAAGTCACAAAACTAGCCTGTTAGACTACTGCAACTAACCCATTTGCACTCACATTATTGACATATTTCTTTGCATGGGTTTGAGACTCTGCACTTGTGATCTCTCAGTCTGTCCATGACCTGGAGGAAACACTTCTAGGATAGATGGATGGTTGTCACTGTAAGACTGTCACTGTAACTAAGGACTGTGAGACTGTCTCTATAACTAATGACTGTAAGACTGTCTCTGTAACTGATGACTGTGAGACTGTCTCTGTAACTGATGACTGTGAGACTGTCTCTGTAACTGATGACTGTGAGACTGTCTCTGTAACTAATGACTGTGAGACTGTCTCTGTAACTAATGACTGTAAGACTGTCTCTGTAACTAATGACTGTAAGTCTGTCTCTGTAACTAATGAC
>JBBJLS010018277.1:0-15330 GCA_037577275.1 Bryconaethiops microstoma
TACGTGAACACACCACAGCACACAGTGTGAACAGCACGAAATTCTTCCTCTGCATTTAACCCATTCACCAAGTGAAGAAGGGGGCAGCCAGGAACACGGCGCCCAGGGAGCAGTGTGTGGGGACGGTACCTTGCTCAGGGTACCTGAGAGGTGCTACTAGCAGTCTTTTGAATCAAACCCACGACTTCCTGAACGCAGGGCGAATGCCCTAACCACTAGGCCACCATCTGCCCAGTTCTGTTTACCATTCTGTTTGGTTTTCATGAAACCAAACAGAAGATAAAAACACAACAAAGGATATTGTGAGAACAGACAATTAAACAGGGTTCCAGGGTAAATTAAATACACAAACTAAACACAAACCAGTTGCTGTGATTGATTAAACTCAGGTATGTCAACTTTAAAGTCCTGAAATACAAAACTTAAAGAATAGTGTCCTCTGGCGGCCGCAGACTGAGGATGTCACAGACAGTGGTGCCACTCCGGGCCGGCTAAAAGGGCCACCAGGCCAACACAAAAGGAGGAAGTGGGGAGGAGGCAGGAAAACAAAAAAAAAGGGGGCTCCACTCGAGGGCCCTTCCGTGCGTCCAGGGCAGGCCCCCTCCGTCAGAGTCTTACTCGGGGGTCACCTCTGGAGCCTCGGGAGAGTAGCGGGCCTTTGGAGCCTCGGGAGAGCAGCGGGCCTCTGGAACAGGAGCCACCTGAACAGAAGGCTGAATCTGTCGTGGGGCCGGCGTGGGAGGCCAGAGCTGTCTGGAAGCTGGGAGTGGAGGCTGAAGCTGCCGTGGGGCTGGCGTGGGAAGCTGTAGCCGTCTTGGTGCTGGCATTTGAGGCAGATGGGGCTGCTTAGCCTCTTCTAGTTCTGGGCTAGGCTGTGTGGCCTCATGGAGCCCCTGGCTCTGCGGCGCGGCTGCATCCTTGCTCTGGAGCGGAGCTTTGAGGAGCATCTCTTCATGGAGTGGTCTAGTCCGAGCCCTCTCCAGGCTCATGAGCAGCTCTGTGAGCTGATCCAGCTGGTGGTGTACGTCCTCCACTTGCCTTTGGATTTCCCCCGAGGCAGTGGTGGACGGAGGGCTCAGCCGCATAGCCTCTCCTAGCCACTTGCTGGCCTCTGGAAGAGGAGCCTCAGGAACACTGTGGACCTCCGGAGCCGGGGTGTCATACTCTTTCACAAAACCAAACTGAAGACAAAAATACAACAAAGGATATTGTGAGGGAGAATAGACAATGCATCAAAAATCACTTAACATTTCTGAGAATTGGATCAGTTTAATCAATTAATGATCAAACAAAACCGTCATGGTAAATCCACCACTTCGGCTTCCATCTCATACTGTACTGCACCACTCTGGTTCCATCTCCATCAAATTACTGAATGGTTACAGCTATTTCTACTGGACTGACAAAAACTACTACACACTCCTTCATGTGGTTCAAACATCTTTCATGTCTTGCACATATTTGTAGACCTGCAATATCTGTAGACCTTTCAGCTGCAAATTTCCTTGTTTCTACTTTCAGTTCCTCATCTCCTGTGACTCTTATAGCTAAGCCTGACACTTTCTAAAATTTTCATTGTTTATAAAAGGTAGGTGCCATAGACAAAGTTTTCATTCGTAGCAGAGATGTGTAAGTTTCTTGTATGAAGTAATCATAACGTTCATAAGGGGAGGAAATGAGGAGCTGTGCATAGCTCCACAATTTACACTTTCATGTGTAATGCAGTAATGTACTGTCATGAAGCAAACAATGCTCATTCATAGAGAGATTTTATTACGGTGAATTGATGTACTATGGAAATCAAAAGTGTTATTTTTGTAAAAAATGTGCTTGACTTTAAGTCAAATCTATGTATTAAAGAAGAGAGGTGGCAGATTCTGTTGTAAAAAAATGTACTCAAGTATTTTTTTTAAAACATGTAAAATGTGTTTCTGTGTGTGTGGTCAGCTGAAGTTGCGGTGTATCTGTGAGCCTGTGTTCACTGTGAATATGTACTTAATTAGATAAATGGGAGACACCAAAATAACAGTGAAAACAGGTGGAGCAGGAGGCGCCAGGCTCAGAGCTCCCGCGACTGTGATGGCCAAGACAGGGGCACATGAGGCATAGGCCATCTGGCTGAGACTTGTTAAATTCAGCAGTTAGTTCCTGACTGAGAAAGTCTTGGGGTGGGACCCACCTTAACACCTCAGGGCCATAACCCTCCCACTCCACCAGATATTGCAGGCAACCCTACTGCTGCCTGGAGTCCAGAAGACATGAAAAACAGAGTAAACATGCATGTGAAAGAGCAACAGACAATGGGTTTATAACTGGTTTAATAACAAAGGGTCCAATAAATCTGGGAGTAAGTTTGGAGCAGAGAAATTTGAGGTTGACAAGCAATTTAGGCACCTCCTTTCTGCGCTGGTCTCTGCTGTGTTTGGATCTGCCGAAGTGCTCAGATGATGGTGGTGTGTGCTCCTTCCCTCATTCTCTCTGCTGTACGAGACCATGTATCCACCTGAGGGATATCATGGGGTCCCAAAAGCAGAGGGGGGTTGACGCTCATGTATGCACTCACAGGGCAACAGAGCAGGCATGGAGTGGCACAGAGATTTTGAGCGTACTCTGATCAGACCAGATACTCTGCACGGCTACAGGATCTATCCAACTAGACATTTATAGAAAGCATACTGACACAGCCTACACTTGTCATGATCACATAGAAAAAGTTTTACATTAATTTTGGGGAATTCCCACACTGTTTCTTTTTAGATGTATCTTCAATCATTAATTGGCAGAATATATGTAAAGAATTTATCTTATTTTGTAAGAATATTTGTTTTTGTTAGGATATTCAAAAACAAATGAATATTTTCTTATTTGTCATGGCGTGGTGTGGGGAAGGATGCACAAACAGGAACCAGGGTAGTAATATAGTTCTTTTAATAAGGAAACTCAAATCTTCAAAGAGCCAAACTGGCTCTCAGACACATACAATCGGGCTGACGCTTGCCAAGGGACACAGGGGTGCTGGAGGACCTTTCCTCCAAAATGTGCGAACTTATACTGAAACTAAAGACACAGTCCCAGAGTTTCTTACTCCCGATGAACTCACTCGGCACACACAAGTCCAGATTCCAACGCTCCATGCACCATGGAGATCTCTGCCACTTTTGTGTTTACATCTGTAGATGTACAGGGGGAAAGAGAGAGAAACAGAACACACACAGTCACCCTCAATGAGCAGATACAGATACTTCTCCCAGCTTTACCTGCTTTGGCTGGCAGAAGCGGCTCTTGAAAGTGGCATGAAGTTCCGTGAAGTTTGTCATCCTCTCTCCTTCTCCACTCTCCTGTATGTGTCTCTTTGGAATATTCTTTTAGTTAACAAACTCAAAATACAAACTGTGGCAAGCCTCGAAAGCCCAACTCAACACTATGAGGTATCACTGGGGAGAAGAGGGGAACCGTGACAGATGGACTGACCTACCAACTGCAGGCGCAGCACACAAGGCTTGCACGCCCGAGGAGGAGTGGCTCCTGACAGAGCTATCTGCACTCTCCCATGAGCTGATAGCGTGAGACATGGCTGACTGCAACTCAGCCAACTGGCTAGCAACTCAGCCAGCGAGGAGGAAGTGGGCAAGGAAGCCTGCATTGAGCACCCTGGAGAAGGCGCTGGCTACGAGTGCTCTTCCAGTCTCCCCACTTGCTCCGAGGACCCTGGAGCAGTACGTGGAGGAGCAAGGCCAGATGAACGAGTTTGTGGAGCTGGTCATGAAGGTGGTTGCACACATTCACCAGCTACACCCCCGTGAGGTCACACAGCCGGTCTCGCCACTCCTTGAGGTCACGCAGCCTGTCTCACTGCTCCTCATGGCCGCAGTCCGGAGCCACGAAACGGCCGTGGTCATGAGCCAAGTCACCGAGCGAGAGACCCCCGCAGTTGAGCGAGAGAGCCCAGCCACCAAGTGAGAGAGCCACGAAGTGACGCTTCTGAGTGTCGAGGCTGCTTCAAGGGGGCTCATGCGTCCTGTGCCAGCACCTAGGCTTCAACCTCCCATGCCTGTTCCCTGGCTTTGACCACAAGCTCCAGTAAGTGTGCGTGGAGCTCCGAGGGGGCTCCGCAATTAAGAGACTCTCAAAGGGGAGCTTCCCATGGGACCCACCTGGGCCGCCATGTTGTATAGCGAGATGCAGCCAGGTGGGGGCTCGTGGGACACTCTCTTTTACCACTGCTTACACCTCCGCCGCCTTTGGGGGATTGGTGGGTCGTGGGCGCCCCGGTGGTGCGCCTTAGGGGGGGAGGGGGTACTATGATGGTTGGCATGTGTTTTGTTATTGGGTTTTGGGGTTTTGTGTTTTTGTATTTAAGTTCAGTTTAGGTGGACCTTAGTTGTTGGTCCACCATCAGTCTATGTTGGTTTTGTTTCCTCTATCTCCTTGTGTTCTGAGTCTTGGTTCTGGCCCTCATGCCTTTTGTTTTTGTTGTGTTTTTGAAAAAATAAAGATTAAGCAATCATGGATGTCTGCCTATGCACCTGCTCTCATTGGGGAGAAGAGGGGAACCATGACATTAGCCTTCTTTCAGTTTTGGTTTGATATACACTGATGCAAAGTTTTGGGCAGACATTCTTTCTTCCCGGAGTTCCAACAACAATTAAAACTGTGTTTGCACATTATTTCAACGTCTTCAAAACAGTAAAGATGTCAATACTTGTGACATGTGGGCTTAGTTTTTGTATTTGCTCTTTTAATTTTTCTGTTTTTCTGTTGTCATTAATGCATGTATTTGACTAAAAGCAAGTTGATGATGAGATGTGTTTAGTTATGCATGGAAATTTTTCTGAAGTACTAAACCAAAGAAAGACTCCTGTTTCCTACACTGAACTGAAGACATCAAGCCTCTCTTTGCAAAACAGTGACATGGTAAGTACATGTTCTTCAAATACTTTTTTTTGCACCTGGAGAGTGCTGTGAAATTTATTTTCATCCCCTCCTTCAATATTCATTTCCACTTTTGATTAGTAACTGTTTGTTGGTCCTTCATATTTATACTTTGAAATGCTGATGTACTCACCTCTTCTCTGTCCTTCATGTCCATTTAGACCATAAAGTTTGGTGTTCAGATACTATGGAGAAATTATTTAAAAATGAAAAAAAATTAATTTACATTATATAAATATCCATATATTCACTTTTATACTAACATACATTTTATGAGGATGCAAACAATTCAAGAGAATCACAAGAGGAGAGAAAACAGTACACTTGCTGAATTTTTTATGTATTTACTTAAAATTGGTATTTACATTAAAATAAAACTCAGAAGGTATGCTGAAATGCAAATAATTGAAACTGATTGTACTTTCTGATAATGACCATTATTTATAAGATGGAACATGTACTTTTGACGATTTGGAGCAATATACTTACAGTCTGGAGGGATCAATTCTTTACTGCCCCGGCGTACAGCTGCTGATCCACTGGCTTGTAGATCTTGATATTTGTTGTCAGTTTCTGGCCCTCTATCCTCTACTTTTTGTGCTCTGTCCTGAATTAGGGAGGCAGCCAAGCCCTTGCTTAACTCATTCTTGACAATTTTGAGGTCATCCAACTCCTTTCTTAATTCACTCTCTCTTTTTTGGGAACACTCCAGTTCCATTCTTAGTTCACTTTTTCTTTTTTGAGAATGGTCCAGTTCATTTCTTAACTCACTCTCTCTTTTTTTGCAATGCTCCAGTTCCTTACTTAACTCACTTTCTCTTTCCTGGGAGGTCTCCAGTTCCTTTCTCCATTCACTATTTCTTTTTTGAGAATGCTCCAGTTCCTTTCTTAACTCACTTTCTCTTTCCTGGAAGTGCTCCAGTACCTTTCTCTGCTCACTCTCTCTTTTTTGGGAATGCTCTAGTTTCTTTCTCAGTACATTCTCTCTTTTTCTGAATTGATCCATCTCTTCTGTGTGCTGTTTTTTATTATCTTCAATTTCTTTCTTAAGATTTTGATTTACCACGTTCATGTCTGCCAGTCCTTTTGTATAACATCTCTCCCATTGTTCAAAGTTAATTATCATGAAGTTTTTGTATGAAGACGGGATGAAAAACTTACTACGTTTCTTACATATCATGTTTTCTATATTGTCAAATAGCTCTTGAACACTTTGATCAGTGTTCCTTAAGATGTGATACCTTCCTCCACACTTCAGAACATTTGAGTTGTGGACAGCTGTCTGAGTTTGTCTAGTGTTATTGATGAACAGGACTATCGTGTAGTCTAAGGCCTCACTCCCAAACACTGAAGTGATTGCTTGTAAAAGGTAGCGCTCTTTTCCAGTGTCATGCCCAGCTTCAATCACCAACAGAAAGGCATGAGGTCCAGGGAAGACCAGTGATAAACAGTTTTCCAGTTCATTTTGAATAGTTTTGAGACCACTGGAAAAAAAAAAGTATGATGCTAGGTGTTGCATCCAGTAAGAAGGACTGTGTACTACAACAACATGTCTTTCTCTAATAGTGTTGTCCTTCATCTCACACATTCTAGGATTAAGCCTTTGTTCTGCCTGTGCTACCCTGAGTATGGTGTTGCATGCAGCATGTTTAGCAAGATCATCACCTCCTAATAGAATTAATCTGCACTCATGCTTAGGGTCAGTTGTCCCGCTAATGTTGTAAGGAGATGCCTCACCTGTTAAAGAAATTACATATATGTCATCAAATTGCAGAATGTAGTTCTTAAAACATTATAGCAGGAATCATTCGTTTCACCGCCCCGGGAACACAGCCAAGACATAGAGTAAACCCCCCTCCAGTGTGTCTCAACCCACATTAAAAGGTGTCAACTACAGTAATGAGAATTAAACTTGGAATTGAATCAAATACAGGCATTTATTTTTTCTTTCTAAAACATCAAGAGCTTACATTTTATCAAGAGCTTACATTTTATTTGTATAAAACTGTTACACTATGATTAGAAGTCATAAAGGACTGGCTATGTTATTGTCACAGACCACCAACTCTCTCCAAGACTTGGTGTCAGTGGCACATTGATTACCAGCTCCACCTACCTCACCTGTCGCTAATTTGTTCTGAGTTTTTAAGCTTGTCTGCTCCACCACTTGGTGTGAAGTTATTGATGTTTTGCTATTTATTAAGTCTTCTGGTTCGAATGGCTAAAAATGCGTCTGTATAAAAATACTGTACCTACAAATGCATGGGATAATAAAGACTTTAACTGCATATGGGGATGATGTGGTGAATAAATAATTCCACAGTGCAAAAAAATGCACAAAGGGCATGAAGAGACAGTAATAATTTCATATTTTTCTTTGACCGTGGATGATGTTTTGCATTTGTTCTGTTTTTACTTTTTGCTGTCTGAATTTACTGTTTGACATTGGTACAGTATTCTGATGCATGATTTGGATACTTATGAAGTTAAAATGATGAACAGTCAACAAAGACTCACTGTTCTCTGCACCATCACATGCCGTGCTGTTTTCAGGACCCACATCTGTCATTGTGTTCTCTGCATCCACATCTGCGTGATCCTCTGGAGAAATAAACAAAAAATTCAATTGCACTTAACAAAACAGACATTGTTTCAATTGCATAGTAAAAATTCTTGATAGGAAGAATTTTGCATATAATTGAAATCCCAGTTCTCATTTTTAATAAACTGATATATTGAATAATTAAACAATAATTCCCTGAATGCTTACAGATTAAAACTTGCTTAATGTATAATAGTAGCTCAGATATCAATAAAGAGAGTCTTAAAGCCTTACAGCTCAATATGGATATGGTAAACAGCATCAATATGCCAGGGTATATAAGGGTTGTGCTGTTGGCTCAAGGCAAGAATGTCCTGGGCTCAATTCATGTCTTTGGACTGAGGGAGGAAACCAAGGTACCCAGCAGAAACCCACGCAGCTGGGTACTCTGGTTTCTTCCCATTTTGTCCCTCCCTAAGTGTGAGTGTGTTTGTGTTTGCCCTGTGATAGACTGGTGACCTGTCCAGGGTGTTTTTCAGCCTTTTGCCCTGTGACCACTGGGATAAGCTTGAGCACTTACATACTTGGTAGTGAAGCACTAGATTCTGTTCTTCATAAAGGCCTACTTGCCATATAAATGTTGCAATTTTTGGTTAAATGTTTGTCAAGCTGTTGCCCAAAAAGTGCTTTGTGCGTACCCCTTTTCAGGGTGGGCTAACACAAAGGGTAATGCCCACATAGGGGCACAAATCTTATATTTCGTATCAGCTATATTCGGCTACAAGCACACCAACTTTCATGTGGACTGGTCTAGTCTAAGTATATGAAATCCTTGACCAAATATCTGTGGAAAAAAAAACAAAAAGAAAAGAAAAATGCTTTGACAAATATTATATGACTGCCACTGGGTGGTCTTTACCAGATGCATTATAGGAGCAGTATGTTGTAGAAATCATCTTTACATTATTATCCAAAAACATTCTGGGAGAATAGGATAATCTGAATATGTAAATCAAAAATGACTTACCTTCACTGAGTAGTGGATCTGTGTGAATAAAGGAGAATTATGAGAATTATAAGAAAAAAGGGTAGTGCTAGGAATTCAAGAAGTAAACTAAATTCCTTAGAGTATTCTTGTTGTACTGAAGGAAATGTTTGAGAGCCAGGCTTTTGTGCCTTTAAGCAATTTACTTACAAAAGACCACAATGGTCCATTTAGAAATTGTATTGAATTTGTACTCATACAAATTAATAGTTGCCAAACAATACATACACACAATATTATACTGTTGATCAAACTGTACTTTAAAAAGCAAACAAAACTGTCAAGGTAACTACATCACTTCAGCTTCCATCTCATACTGTACTAATTGAAATTATGTAATTTGTGTAGTTTGAGGTCTGTACCAGAATTTGATCCAGAATGTTTAGCTATTAAACTTGTTAAATTGTTTTTTGTCTCAGATGTGATTTGTTCATTTGCCATGAAGCAAAACAGCTGGGAGAAAATCTTGTAAGGATGGTAATTCTAAAACATAGTTTTGCTAGTGGCCATTCAAATCTTCATGCGTATATTTGTCTTCCCTGTAGTTTAATTTCAATTGAAAGTTTTCCTGGTTTTCCTTGTTTCTAGTTTCAGTAGCACTGGATGGTAGGTTCTGGATACAGAGTTGTTTAAATTTTTTGTATAAAACGAAAGTAAAACATCATATCAAAATATTTAAAACTAATAAAATAGGATCATTTTTTCTAATAAAAATATAAACAAAAATTAATTTGTCATAGCTCCGTTTCATGTCATCAACACTATTACATAAACATTTAGCCTAAAACTACTGAGATGTTTTAAGAAAATGCAGAACAAAATCCTTCCACGACATTATTATATTGTCCTTGAAACTCTGGTGATCTTTTTAGCTTTAGAGTGGCTTGAATCATATGTGGACAGTCAAAAAAATTAGCACAATGGGAAACATTTAAGAATTCACTCACCTAATTCGGTTCCATCAGCTTCAGCTGTTAAAAATACATTTCATAAGAACTAATAATTCCACACTACACAATAAGCAAATAGTAGAACAGTACTGTATTTTTATTACTGTAAATTAAATGAATTTATTACTGTATTTACCTGCTTATACCAAAGAAAACGTGCATGCATGAATTACAGTACAGTCTATACAGGGGTAATATCGGTATTTTACATTCCAGCACGGTTGTTCAATGTAAACTGTACAGTACAGATACGAGTTTATCTTTACATTTTCTTTGTGTACTGTATTAAGTTTATAATGAAATTAAAGTGTTTTTGGACCATATTTGGGGGCATATTTAGGGTTTATACTGTAAAAATAAGTATGTTAGGCTTTTTTTTTCCCCACAGGCATTTTTACGGTTTTTCACTATACACAGGTGCTCTTGGAACGTAACAGAGTATATAGCACATATATACTGTACATAGCTACACACAAATATTTGCTGTACTCCCATGCTTCACTGAATCCTCCACCATGCAGAGCTGTTGTTTACATCAGACACCAGCATGATGGTGTGTCTTCTATGTCAACATTACAGCAGTATCGGCAGCTGATCAGCAACCTCCATTTTAGTTCAGCCACATAAACACACATACACCACACTATCGCCTTCCCATCATCAGCACACTATCTGTTTTATACTATCGTTTCCAAATCTGCTCACACACAAAAACATTTCCATATTCAAAAGCAAAGAGGCTGCCGTGTCTGAAAGAACGAAACCGAAGACGAAAACACAGGAAATAACTGAGCTCTTTCCTCTCGCTCTTTTCTTTTCAGTGCTTCATTCCATGCAAAATGAAGGTGCCAAGAAATATGGGCGGATGGAAAAAGATGGGGGGGGGGGGGGGGGGGTGAGAGAGATGCAAGAGATGAAAGGATGAGAAAGCTGTAGGCCTCAGCCTTTCAATATCTCTAATGTGCACACAGACACACACACATATATATCCCTTTCTCACCACACATTCCTCCTCCTTTCTTCCCTTCTTCCTCTGCACATCTGCAAGAGCTTTCCAAACACACAAGGCTGCCATGACAGGAAAGAAATCCCCTCCAAAAAACCCACCAAAAAATACTGCATCCAACACACACAAATACGCAGACACAGACACACAGAAATACACAGACACACACAATTCCTGAACAGAAGAAGAGCATAAAAATGGTACCTTTAGAAAAGAAGCGTGAACCATTATCATACCACACCATGACACAATCCTTTTTTCCAGATTTAGTCAAGTAGGTTTTTTATTGTGATTTCAACCATATACCAAACACAAGCTCTATGTTGTTAGATATTTTATTCTAGCAGCAGTGTAATTAAGTGTGCAATAATTGTGTTTTCTGGCAATTTTTGCATATCTGGAATGTTATTCCATACTCAAAAATAAAAGTAATAGAATATAAAATGTAATATATAACAGAATTGAGGGAGGGAGAAACAGTTCAGTTCAAGACTGTGTTTGTGTGTCTGAAGTAAAGTACGGTTCGCGCATGTGGAGTCTGGCAGCAGAAACTGTTTTCCGTCCTGGCAGTGAAGGCCCATATGCTATGGAACCTTCTGCCACAGATCAGAGTTCTTCTCACATCAGCTGTGGTCAGGCAGAGCACCTGGTCATTGTGTTGGGGTTTAGTCTTACTCACTGCTGTGCCATTCTGTCCCTCCTCTAGAAGTCATTAAGCACACCTTAAAGGTACATTTCATAGTCACATGCAGGTGATGTCTTGTAGTTTACGATGGCTCCATTGCACTGGCACAGGCACTGTTTGTCCCCTAGTGTCCTGGAAGTGGCTGTATTTTTTTGAGCATGAGCATATCACGCTGTCCTAATAGGTATGGACAGATTGGTCCTGACTGCTCTCCAGGCTGCATCATCACCCGATTTGAAAGCTATGCCTCAGGATCAAAACAGCACATACACCTGATATGGTCAGTCACTGATACCTTGTACTCCTCCAAAGTTGTCATATGTTGGAGCTTCACCAAACATGTCCAAGTCAGTGTGCTTAAAAATGATTCCTGAGAGCCAGGGGTGAGACTGCTCGAAAGCAGGCTTGGTTCTGACGAGGGTATAACACAGACCTTGGTCTAAGTCGCCATGGTGGGGGCAACAATGTTTATGTAAACTAGATCCAGCTTGGTCACTCCTCTAGCTGCAATGTCCACATCCTCAAGTACTGACTTGAGATTTGCATGGTTAAAATCTCCAGCAAAAATAAACAGTCTGCCTAGCTGACTGTTGACTGACGCCTCTGTAAAGTTCACCCAGTGCGTTCTTTGCATTAGCGCTGGGTGGAATGTACACAGCAACTACAACCACAGGGGTGAATTCCTTTTTTAAAAGAAAATTATCTACATCTAACAGCACAAGCTCAACTAAGCAAAGAGCAGTAACTAAAGACCAGCACAGCGTTCATACACTAATGCAAGCATACAAGCCGCCTCCTTGAGTAATACCAGACAGGACTGCATTCTTGTTGAGTTGTTACAGCTTTACAATTCATAAAGCATAATGGGATGGCTTTATCATGCAGACTTTTTAAAAATTAAAGCACATTTCCATCTGCTATGTAGTCAATGCAATCTATGAATGAATTTTTCTAACCATGTTCCTGACCTGTTTGAGCCAGACATTACACAGTTATGTCAATAACAGATCGTTAGATATGACAGACCTGTAGCAGGGTTCCGTGGATGTGGTTCTGCTGGATTCCTTGGCCAGGATTTATAGGCAGGTTCTCCAGTAGGGTTTGGATGGTGGCAGGAACGTGAGTTACCAGAACAAATGGAACCAATGCTCTAGCAGCCATCTCCCGAGTGCGATACACAGCGGACCGAGCACAGCTAGAACAGAGAACAGCAAAATTACTTCTGCACATACATTGTGCATGTTTTAGTCATTTCTTAAGTCCTGTAATAATTTAACTAAGAGACCAAAGGAATCTATTACGTAAATCAAGCCTTTTTTTCCTTGTACTTTAAAAGGAAAAAACTAAAATTTGATTTATATTCTTATAATAACATAAAATGAATAGAACAGCCAGTTCTTGGAGTTGGTGTGCTGGAAGCAGCAAAAATAGGTAAGTGTAAGGATCTGAATGACACTGACAAGAGTCAAATTGTGATATCTAGATGACTGAGTCAGAGCATCCCCAAAGCAGCAGGTCTTATGGGCTGTTCCCAGCGTGCAGCATGAAGGACAGTTATCACTAAAGCAAATGAGGAGTAAGGCCTTGCCGTCTGTTCCAATTGCACTGTAAAGTTACCGTAGAACACACTGCTGAAAATTACTATCTATAACAGAAAGGTGCCAGAACATTAAATGCACTGTAGCTTTCTGCGTATGGGAAATTTGACTAAGTATGATTTTCCTTGTAAAACTATTGCACAATGTGTAGATAAAGCTATTCTTGAGATACATTAAACTTGAAAAATCCCTGTGAGGACATCCAGAGTGCAGAGGCTTTCCAGTGTAAAACCATCCAAACAAAGCGGCCTGTGTGTGTGTGTGTGTGTGTGTGTGTGTGTGTGTGTGTGTGTGTGTGTCTGTGAATGGGTGGTTTTTAAACTCTTGCTGCCCACATACCACAACCCTGATAAGACACTCTACTGCCTTCCTCACCCAAAGAGAGAGGGTGGGAGAGAGAACACCTCAGTCAAGTGGTTTACAGTCATATCAAAGAAATACTCTCCCTGGCCAGCAAAAACTGAGAGAATTTCTACAGAAGTAAATCTGAAACCTTCATCGATTAAAAAAAGAACAGAAAATACTGGAATCTAAAAATACAGAAACAAGGCTTGTGAATCATTCTTTGCAGTCTGATGTACGGAGACTAAGCAATAACCAGACGACTGGACAGACATAGAGACATTAGAAAATGAATAAGAAACCATATGCCCTATCTGAGTATTTGAGTTACCGATTACTGACAGCATCTTGTAATCCAGGATAAATCTGCAATGTCTGCAGTTTCTACAAATCTGACAGTAATAACGGGAGTGAATGATGTGTAATTCTCTGATCCTGGAAGCCCCTCAGTAAATATTAAACTGACGTGATGGTAGCGTAATAATAAAAGCTGCTAACGGACACTGTAGTTTGTTGTTACTGTTACAGAGTATGGCCACATTAGCACACCTGGCCTTGGGGATATTGGATAGTTTACTTAACTGGTCTGTCAAATCCCTTACAAATTACATTACAGAAATTCTTCTCATTTAAACAGAAAAAAAATACATACATACCAAAAATACAATACATTTTCAAATTCATATTTATTTTAATAAAACTAATACAGCTCCAACAAGGCTGTACACTGACAAATACACTGGTCTCTGGTACAGCAGGCTAGTGACAAGCTGCAAATTACGAAATTCTAATGAAACTAGAAGGATGGTAACAATGACACTAGTCACTAACAATGAAACAATATCTTTTTAGTCATTTGTTTTAAGATTACTTTTACGGTTTGATTACGTGTGAGTAGTTACCAAAGTATTTAGAAATTTCTTCCAATGAGTAAATTAAGTTATTAGTTTAGTTTTGCACACACAGTACACTGTCAATAGAATGAGATGCTCTTGAGCGGCGCATTTGAGCCTAGGGTCATCATGACCATTGCCAATCATCAGCTAGAGGAGTATCAAGCTTGTGAAGCAGTAGAGCTTCTCTGGAGTAATGGAGCTTCCTTCAGTATCTAATTGGAATGGTGGTTGTCATCTACAACAAATCATCCAATATTAGTACCTGACTTCACTCATGCTGTAAGAACCAAATGCAATCAAATCCTCTTTTCAGTTCCCCCAAGAAATATAGCATTTTGATCATACAAACACTGGTCAAAGCTAATTTGTATCAGCCTTACAGAATGACCAAAGGAGAACAGTCATACAAATCTAATTTAGCAAATGTTGTATATACCAACATTTATACACAAAGCAAGTGTTTTCCACCAACATGTTAAGCCAAAAGCCATACTGTAGCCTCATATAAATAAACTACAAGCTCAAATTTCACAGCATAGCAGTAAGCTAACTTCAAACCAAGCAAGGCTATTTGACTGTCAAAACGCTGACAATAAATTACATATTGTAAAAATAATATTTACTGTATGATGGGATTTTAGGAGATGAGTACCTTGTATGGGTGGCCTGAACACAAGGGACAACAAAACGCATTTCCCCTTTGGCATTTTAAATGCCTCTTCAGTGATGATTTGTGATCAGATTTCTTACATATTGTCGTTGGAGGAGGAGTTCCAGGCACATTTACTATGTCACTCTCTCACTATATTTCTTTCCAGACTGAAACGTCCTTGCTTGTTCTACATTAGCTTAGTTTGCTCGTCTTGGATAGCAGTTATGTAACGTTAGCAAAATGAAATCTTGATATTATTGCTGCAAAAAAGTGTTTTTAGGTATATAACTAAAAAACATATTTAAAATGACGTTTCCATTAGTTCATGCAACAAGCAGCAACTATGGAAAAGGCTACAGAGTCACAGCCAAGACCTTAAACATTGCTGTAAGTGCAATTAGTTTGATAATACGAAATTGGAAAGCTCATGGAACCTACTACCTACTATGTAGAACTAATCATCCTTGGATAGATACATCTTGAAAAGGTCAGACTAACGATAAGAAAGGTAAGAGAAAAGCCAGCATTCACAAAAAAAAACTGTTGCAGGATGACCTGAAAGCAGCAGGAACAACATTTCACTTGGTGAACAATAGGCTGCAAACTGTGCTACAATGAGCTGTGTTACTCCATCCCATGCAAATCTTCTTTGAATGTTCCAATTGTAATTTTTTTTTTAATA